>JBCAUG010340832.1:0-17023 GCA_038406175.1 Haplosyllis leylae
CATTACAACTGCATTCAACTGTCTCTTTGTCTCCACTTTGCTACATGGCGGGCGGTATGCCTCTTGCGTTCACGCAGAAGGACTTTCTTGTTATCACTGATCTTATTAAGGAAGAGACATTAAATGACATGACATGTGACGAAAGCTGTTCACTGAAGTCGTCCATATGGAATTTGTGGAGCAAATACATAGTTGTTTTGAAAGAACACTTCACATGGATATCGTAGCAAAGCTATTTTTTAAATGACTTTTTGCACTGAGATTACTCGTGGGTCTTTTGCATATATATTAGTTGGTACAGCATCGCAAAATTCCTTGTCCAATTGAGAGTCAACCTCTGACCAAGCAAAAAGCTCCCGAGTCTGAACAGGTTCTTGTATTGAGTAGGGTACTTAAAATTTCTAAGGTAACCGAGCTTTTCCACTTTCAACACTTCATATATTTTAGATTCAATAGAATAATTTTCACTACAAATTGAAATAGATCTAGCAATACGCCATTCGTACTACATTTCAAAGTTCTGCTCAAATTGTCTAGTGCCACATGTGATGCTAACAACAGAGTTTTTCCCTGAACGAATTTTATTGAATACAATAAATCATGGCAAAATCCAAAAATTGCATGGTACCCAGGATTATTATCCACCTGGTAACATTTTACATTTCCAGCATTAGTAATAAAAGTACATTTAATTACTATCTGTATGTATCTATTACTAATGGCTTCAGTGAATAGAGATAATAATGGTGTTTTTTTTTCTAGAAATGTACTCCTTGTATATTGGGTAACCGTACCATTTTTATATTTTTCATGATTCGTTGAATTCAGTGAAGTTATTTAGATTCCCACACGTAGAATCATGTTTACCATAGATAGGAAAATAGTACATGCAGTGAATGGCTTTCAATGTGCGACATACAACCATTGGCATAAATAGTGGCTCTCGAATGTTTGAAAGAAGTTCACTGGATTGAGGGAATACGTCGACAAGTGAAAATAGATCCAGGAAAATGTTTGTTCCTCACGAAATCTTTGGATAAAGAGTAATTAAATGAATCACTTTTATCTGTGGACGAATCATGGTAACAAACTCGGTTTGGTTTTTCCGTAATATATAAAATTGGCAATGTTGACATTTTTGCTTTAGATACCATGATGAATGGATGAATGTAAGTAAATTTGTATTAAAATTGATCCAGCTGATGGGTACTACTTAATTCATTTTCATTAAAGGTGTTAATATAATTCCAACATGCCACTCTCTGTATTCCGAAATACCACTGCTCTTGGAAGATACGTGGAAACATTCATGCCTCACATTACAGTGCGATTATTTCACCACTGAAAATTGCACGCCCATTTTCAATAAAAATCTGCTGCATGATAGCAGGGTACAGACCTGAATGAACCTGTCTACTCTTCACTCACTGTAATTTAAACACTAAAGATTCAGATCACGTATGGTTCTTAACAAGGTCAACTAATACGGTTTCTGCAGATTACAAATTGAATGGGATGGGACAGAACTTCACTCCTTTCGAGCAATGCAATACTTGGAAATAATGACCAAAGAATTTGAACTCTTAGATATCCTGGAAACTACTAATCCACATGAACAGCTTAGAATTCCTTAGGTAACTGTCGCTAATGCTTGACAATGATTTCCAGATAAGAGTTCCATAGTACAAATGTAAAAAGGGATTCCCCTGATGCTCCAAGAGATGCGCCTCTTTTGGTTGAGTAAAGAGGATAAACTTTGCTTGACATTCTACCATTTTATCAGGAATTTAGAGCGTAAGGTTTAGTTTGTATGCCCGCAATTGGGAATATTTCCTGGAGTTATGTAGTGCAGTAATCACAAAAAGCCATCCAATGTAAAAATCTTTTCCTGCACAACGTCTCTAGTTCCAATCAAGAACAGAGCAAGCACTAAAAGGTAGTTAATATTCAAGATGCCAACCTTCAAAATACGAGCTCCCATTGGTAAATCATACAAATTACCTTAATTGAAGTCAGTCTGGGTGAAATATATAAAGCCATTAAAAGCATAAAATGACTTGGTAAATTCTAGACATAGTGTTGCCATAACAAATATTTAAAGCACAAAAAATAAGATTTCACCAGGTCTTTTGATCTTAGTCAGAATCAAAGATTTACCTTTCCGATCTGTAACCTGGAATTAAAATATATATTTGTTTTCCCAGTGATACATTTTCTAATGTTCCGCTAAACAGGGAATCATATTGAATATTGTGGCTTCTTAATTCTTCACAACATGAAATTTACTGGTTACAAACAAAAGCTAAGGTTTTCACTTCGCCGTCTCTGCTCGTGCCCTAAGGATATGGTCAGCTGAAAGTGAGCAATAAACGTACAATGCCAAACCCCAAGTTAAGCACATTGTTTCCACCAGACCTCAATCATTTTCAAAATTTTGCCACGCAAGAAGTACTGTGTATGGTAATTTTATAAACTTTATAAAACAAAGAAATGATGTGGATGTCTTAAACTCAGCTTCACTGACCCAAGCTTCTTAAAAACAGAGTTTGTGCAACCAAGAATTGATGGAAGTGCGCTTTTATTGGAAATCATATAGCTTTTCAAGCAATCCATCTGCTGAGTAAATATCCACAGAGACGGGGTGATAAAAAGGTTAAGTATGACAACCGGAGCCGTTAAGTGGGTTTGCATTGACAATTTTGCAGTCGCATCAAAGACTGGATTGAAACCTGTCACCTATCAGTTGTGTTATTTTGGTGTGATGGTTAGCTATTCAGGGTTGAAACAAACAGAAGAATTCAGTTAAAGAGTGAAATCTGGTAACCGAGACCATAAGAAGAAGTTGTAACAATTGTTCTCAGTTTTAGTACAAAACTGTATCAAAACAAATGAAAATTCATATCTATTATGCAATTTTTCTCAAGAGAAGACAATATCGTACATTGTTAGGATATTAAAGTGTGCAAATGTAATCAACTTTTCAATAAAGAAAATCATGCGAACCTAACAACATTTGTAATGTCGTGTGGAAGCGATGAAAGCTCATTAAAAGCAATTATGGATCCAATTTGTCTTCATAATCTTAAAATTTCATGTTACTTCATAAAAACAAGTTGTGTCTAGCAGATTTGGTTGTTAAGTTTTCCATTAGAGTCTACTTTCTTTTCTTCCTTTGTATTGTCTACAATGCAGGAGTAGAATTCCAGTTGATCTTTCTCAGAATGGCGATTTTTGTATCTTTCGAAAAATAGATTCCGTTTTTAAACTCGTTAGAAAGTAATTATGACATAGTAAAATAGCATCCACTACTTGTTGTAAATTGTAGATTCATATTGTCCGTGATGCAAAGCATGTTTGCTGTTCGGAAGAAAATTGTGGTATCATATGTCATCTTTATGCCCCTTCAAAAATAAAACACGAGGCGTAAATGGGATGGAGCGTAAAACGTAAACCAGACGTACTTGCGAAAGACTTTTGCAAATGAAATTCCACCCTTCAGGTTGATATTGTACAGCAATATCTCGCCGATCCGACTGTGCTCTCAACAAGTCATCGGGCTAATATTTGATCCGTCCGTTCTTTAGAATGCTTTTCTAATGTTCATTCGGATGTAAACCTGTTGATGTCGGTTTTTGTTTGTTCTTGTCAATCACAGTAAAATGTTTGTACGAATCTTATTTCATTTTTTTGGGGGGGGGGGGAAACGCATTTACGCGGCTAGAGTTCGAATTTCTAAATAGAATAACAATGAAGTCACCCCCCTACTGTTATAAACTAGAAATAGAGGCAGAAAAAGTACAAGGACTGTACCGTTTATGAACATTATTTGGTCACAACAATATTCTTTTTAAAATACTTTTCAAAAGCCACAAGCAAAACAACAGGTTAAAGTCATTCGGAAATACTCCTATGCTCATGCACGTCTTCCTTATGCTTTCATTTCAATATCTCGTGATTAATTTCCCTCCTAGTTAATATTTTCTGGGAAATTAACGTCTTAATTTTAGCACAAAATGAGCGGAAACAAAATCTTTCACAGTAAATAATTTGATAAGATTTATCTTTATTTAGTAAATGACATTGGCTCATGGGCAAGTGTTCTCACATTTCACTTCATTAAATAACCTCATAAAAGATGTATGGCGCAAGCAGGAGTATTATTGGAGAACTTCTGGCTTGCAAAAGGAATAATGTTAAGTGGCCGCTTCACTGGGAAGTCTTTCGTAACTGCTGCCAAATAGCAAAAGGCTCCTTGATAAAATGTGCATCTTATGTCTTTAAAACCTTCAGACGTTGGTTACCACTGCTCATGAGCTATGTTTAGTTTTTTCCTGTCAAAAAACGTTGCAGAGTTCTCAAAAAAAGGAAACTGTTCTAAATACTGATAAAAATAGATAAAAGGTAGCATGTCTCTGAAGGCTGAAACACGATCTTTCTCGACCATTACAGCTACTGATTTAATTTGCCAGATCTATCTAATGCAGAACAAACTACAAGAATATCTAAATCGAACCTGCAAAGTGAACTCTTCACATATGCACAATGTATATTTTTAACATAACTATTTCAACCTTCAATTGTACAATTCCAAACAATTAACTTTTAAAACTTGCCATCATTCACATACTTTTTAATAATTGTGTTTATTACTTCAGAACCACAAAGTAGCAATATGACTGGGTGACAGCAAGTTGAAAAATTAGTGCATTCACCTGTGTGTGCCAATCCATTTTAACAACAATAGGTGTTTATCCACCTCAAGTTAGAATTATGGAGGTGAACAAAACACCTGTGTTTATCATCCACCTGTTCTTATTTAGAATTTCCAACCTATTTTTAATAATTTGCTCGAAATAGATCATTGTGATGAGACAATAATAAACTATGCATAAATATATAATTTTAGCAAACAAATCAAAGATTTATTTTCAGGTGGACACAGTATGAGAAATTGTTAACTTTCATAAATAGTTTTAAAAAATCCCATAAGCAATCGAAGGCTCATGTTTTCATCTGTTAATTAAGTAATACCTTACTGTGGGAATTGGGTGAGATTGAACTTGTACATTGGTCATTATAGCACCGTTAAGTACGGCACTTAGTAATACTCACGTGCTCCTATAAATTTTGAGGGTTTGAGATGTTCAGCGGAAAACTCAAATAAATAAATAGACTAGAATAACAAGTCTCACATGTCAATGACAGCATATGTTTATTTACTGCATTGCAAAGTATTTTAAAGTAATAACAGACACTCAAACTACCGTTCCTGTATTTTTTCCTGATTATATTCACAATTATTTTGGGGGTTTTCATGGTTTTATGAATCTGTCAAATTCTGCACATACCTTTTGGTTTCCTTTCAAAGAGGCGAATTTGCTACAATGTACACGCCTTTGTCATGGATCATTCACATCGACGGACAGGTACAGCCTCGACACCAACGGGTTCTATTTTATAGGCCTAAAGATTCACATTACTCCAAGTTTTGGACATTGACTGGGACCCATTGTTCCCTGTTGTCCTGCACCTGGTCCCTGTGCCAACGGTTTGATACGCCCCCATATCCCAGTACAAACACACAAAATTGGCAATAATGACAATGTTGGTATCAGAGTATTTACTATGTAAAAACAAAAACATCCAGCAACAAAATGTTACCCCAGTGAGCATTGAACCTAGGACCTCAGCCACTTGGGATATCCTAAAATTGTCTTGCACCACTTCAATCTTGGACTTAGATCATTTAGTTAGGACCAATAGAGCATGACCTTATACAGATCTTAGATCTCCCAAGTAATACATGCCTTAATGGCTCAGAGAGCAGAACATCAGATCCATGTGGTTGAGGTCCTATGTTCGATGTTTACTGTGGTAATATTTTATTGCTGGATTTTTTTGTTTTCACATAGTAAAGCCTGTGATGCCAATATTGTCAACTTCGACTAACTTGTGAAAACTCGAGTACACAAACAAAGGCCATGTATTCCCCTGGTTTGCCCAGTACACCAAAAGCAGTGCACTACACAAACCACGTTGAAATCAAGGGGATGTACACAAACATGTGACCTATTCGGGGTTGCCCATTTTGTGCAAGTGTAAATCAGAATGCTACACATGTTCCTGTATCGCTTAGTATGAATGAGCCATCACAAAGGGTAGAAATAAATTTCACCACGGACTTCAGGCCCTGGCAGGTCTATCACTACATTTGCACCCTCTTAAAGCTTCAATATTAGCAGTATATTATTTTTTCCCAAATGATTAATGTCATTTTCGATTTTATAATTTTCATAAGGATAAATAAGAATAAACTGTTTAGACAACATCTGAAATCGAAATTTTGCAATCATCTTCCAACAAATGGTACTTTTCCAATCGACACTCTTCCAGGATTCTTCCCGAATTTAAGCTGTGACCCAAAGTTGTTCCTGTTCCTTTCATGAATTTGGTATATCTTTCAATTGTTTGAAACATTTCAGATGAAAACCAAGCAATAAAGCAAATGTTTCCTCCTATTACTAGTACTTTCCGCTTTGGTATTAAAGAGTTGAAAAGGTTCTTTTGTTCACCACCAGACGTTTTGTCTCTTAACAAAAGTGTGCATAATTTTCATTGCGTAGGTTTCCAAACAAAGTGGTATCGTTAAAAACAGTTGCACAAGGCGTAGAATTTTCCACTTTTATTCATAACATCCTGAAGAAAGAAAATTAGTCCTAGATCCCTGATATTTTCCCGAAGGTGCTCTTTTTGATGCTGATAAATCTACCAAGGCATTGCAACTTGCCCTTTAGGCTGTGCAACATTTATTGTTAACAAACACAAAGAAGCTCATCCAATTACTGTAACTCCTAATTGAAGGGAAAGGAGCAAGCTATCCTCTCGAACAGGCTTTCTTTTCAGCATGAAATAAGCGCACTGTTCATGTACCGGCGTGCCTTGAAGGCCTTCGAGAATGAACAAAATGATTACGTGAAAAAAGCATTACGCTGATTCTTTGATTTGTGGTTTATGGCGCATAACTTACTTCAGCATTTTCTTCGAGAGAAGTTTCACTTTTATTACAAATAATTCCATTTGTTCTTGTCAATTTTGAATATATATTATCATATAACTTGAATACAAGCGGTTCAGTTTTGGATTATGTTATTGGTGGATCGATAAATGCGTGTGAAAAAGGTATGAACGAATGGAAACCGTAATCGCATGTTAATAATGAAGTTAAGAGAAAATCTTGGTGTCCTGTTACAATGAGAGACTGAACAGATACGAGCTTCTTCCCATTTGCGAGTAGTTTAGGCTGATTGAATCTATGTAACTGCTCAACGTTATTCTCCATTCAACCGTACATATCTCCACAAATTCATTACCTCTATATTTTCAGTACAAAAGTTTGTGCTGCGCTGGAATTCTACAATTGAAATGAAGTAAAACCAGGTCATTCCAAAAGCTCACCCATAAAACAATCCAACATACAGACAATGCATGTACATGTATAATACTGTCTTTATGTAAATGAAAGTTGTTTGAGGATCAAAAGAAAACCACATTAGAATTAAAACAAGAAACTAGAATTATTACTTAAGTCAAGATATGTAGACAAGTCATACTGTGCTGTAATGACACAATTTGTTGCTTTTCCAAGACGTTGTCGCCTTTTTTTTAGGTTTCAGGTTTTACCTAACTAAGATGGCTTCTGTATTGAATGTCTATTTTTTCTACTTTTAGGTAAGTACCGTGGTCGGGCATGGCGGGTAAAGGATATCTTAAAAGGCCAGATGTCTTTTTCATCCCTACTTTCCATACGTATCAGGTAGCAGGTATGTGCCAAGCAGAAGAGTCAGAATTCTGTGTTTATCTTAATTAAGCTCTCACAATCCGTCACTTCGTGGGTGTGCTAAAATAGCTTCCAGTTTATGGATTTTGTATGAAAAGAGTTTTCTAGCCGAATACCCAGTGGTTATTTATGCGCAAAGGCCATTGTGAATTGCGTGATTCTTCCACATTTTAGTAACACTTTCACGTCTTTGTCAGTGCGCTTCCAGTCACTCTATTGAAAGACAGATTTTATATCGTCCTTTATGCATGAAACGTCGTCATCATGTATTCATCATCCATTTCAAAACATGCCAGATAAAATCAAGGCTAATGCACATTGACTCTGGAAATACATTTTGCTATCTTTACCATGACATGACAAGTTTGTTTCATTATGAAAGGGAAAGTACAAGTGAGAACTTCCTGTAATGTACCTGAGTAGTGGTCTTACTGGAGACGGCTCCGGATGCGCTGTAACTTCACAAGATCGTGAGAGCAAGTGCAACTGCTAAATCTCGCACCAATGTGTGATTCGGTGTTTTTTTTACACGTGGTTGGTACCAATTTCGGAGCAAAATCTGGCGAAGCAGCTATTTGTAAGAACACTGCTCAGTGTTCGAATCCTTCAGCCAAGAAATTCACGTGGGCCTCTGGAATAAGGATGAAATGTAAGTTGAAAACTGAAGTAGGTAAAAATATAGGCACGACTTGCATAATGCAGAACGTATAAACTTAACATTTAATTTTGAACTGACTGCAACCAAAAGTCTGCACTTCATGTATTCAAGCCACGAAGCACTTTGTTCAGTAAATTAACATTTTAAAAGTATGGTATTAATGGTATGACATGTAGATACAATGTTTTAATAATTCTTAGACATTGCGGCAAAACTTGTGTAGAATCCATTTAGACAATACCCTGTAGATAGGTACAAAACATCTTTGTGCAATAAGTCTTACAATTTTTACACAGATAACTTCAGACTCCATTCTTACCCGTGAGAGCAGAATCCTTTTGCCAATTTTTTGAACAAATATTCATGAAAATAAAGACAAAATCCGCCATTGAGACTACCTTACAAACATTTTAATGGCATTCGTAAAGGCTATTTTCTTTTCACTTTTTCCAATGGAGAATCTTTGCTACTGGTACCTCCTGAAACTACCACTGACATTGAAATAACTGCATCACACCAATTTTTAATATTTGCCATCTTTAGACAAAAAAAAAGAATTTTTCCCATCAGTTTCTGAATTTAAATCTCGACTTCGTCAGAAAAAAATTGATCCAATCAAGCTTCAAGCGTCTTATCATCACTTCATGTTGTGAGAAATGACATTGAATCTTCATTTTGGTTATTTCCGGTTCGCGGAATCGCATTATGTGTCCAAGAAGAAGAGACAGACATTTATTTGGAGATGAAAGAAAAGTTCATCAACATGATCAAGGCTGCGTAACACAATCAGACATTTCACAGGGGAAAAATTCTTTGTGACACACACCTGGGTTTTAACCGAATCGAATGAAGTTTACTCATTAATAGCTTTAAAAGTTCTGTCAGATAATGTGCAGATTTCGACACTGACTTTCGTCTCCTGTCTTTTTGAAATCAGTAATTCTCAGATTTTGGTTATTGACGCAGGTAAGGATGATCTGCGTCACATCCAATATCTTACAATGTAAATATGTACCCAATTTTTCGTTGACTATCAATATGAGATATTTCCATCTTTATTACATGCTCAAGGTTAAAATCTCCTTCCACAATTTTAGGAGTACTACATGGACCTTTCTCTGAAACTGTTGACTGGTGCCGCTGTGACACTGGCGACCCCTCCCCCCCCCCCCCCGGTCTGTGCTGTCAGTATCATTTGCTCTCATGAAAATTCAATCATAATAGTGAAAGCAACAGGATCCACCCTGGTGTTGAAACCAAGGGCAGACGCCACCAGAAGTACAAAACATACATACCAGTGGTTTCTTCAAAGGACTAATGCCCTCCTAATAAAGATTTTTTGAAAGAAACTGCAATAATTTGCACAGAAACGTCCTTACGTGATTTAACTGTCTATTGGATCAAAGTAAATAAAGTGTTTCTACATTTTTATACTCAGCTGAGATGAGCACATGAATTATAATAGTTGCACCTAATGGTCAACTGAGTTGGCTGTTGTGCCCAATCAGTCATAGATGATTCTCTTGTATGAATTTCTGAGGCAACCTACAGGGTTTCCACTTAAGGTCTCTGCAAAGTTCTAGAGACCCAATGGTAGAATGGTCTTCTGCACTCCTTACAAATTTTACACATTATGGAATGATGTTCTATGCCTAACGTTTGTAAAGGGTTTGTTCTTTGATGCAATGCTTCCTACAAAGATATTTCTTGTGGCATAAATTATTAAACAAATCTCATTTCCACCTTTAATTTCATTTTGTCTGCTTTCCTACTTGATTCATGTTCTAGAACAGAGAGAATAGTAAATGTCGTTCTAATGCAGGCAGGGTTTTCTGGCAAGATGGCGTCAATAAAGATATTGTACCCAGCAATTGCTGTAGTTAACTTTAAAAATGGTCTTCTCTATTTCCTTGCTACTGTGATTTGATAACTTTTGCAGTAAACTCTCTATCGAAATTCAGAAATCAAGATATTTGGCACCCGATAAAAATTAGGCTAAAATGCTTCCCAAAGCTATGTTGACGTATTACGGAGAAGCTTTGTGAGCTTAGACGAGATTAGTGTAATTGATGACAACATTCCCATAGGAAATTGCTTTTTGTTGTTTGGTGATTACGGTTTTATTTGCAAAGAATGACAAGGTTTGTTTTCTATAAAAGTAGTAAAATACGGTATTGTCATAAACCATGGAATGACCTGTCCCTTTTTCAGGGGCCAATCAGGCATTACGTTGATAAATATCATACAAAACGCAATCAACAGACATAATGTGAATGCTACCAACTAAATGTAAGACACTGCTAAAATCCCCATGGGGTAGACTTTTTGAAGTTCTACTTCAACCATCTGTTGTTTAGAAAATAAAATGAAGAATGACTTTTACCATATGATAACATGATATAAGATATAAGAGCTGCTAGGCGTTCTCTTTATGAGCCCATAGTTAATCCAGACTGTGCCAGTGTAAATGCAGGATTCTACTAAATCAACAACGAACCACCTGTGACCAGCTAAGTGTTAAATATGCTTCTTTGAACAAAAACGGATTAGAGTCTGATGTCTCTTATTTTGATCTAGCACTCAATACACACATATTCCTGCAAACAAGCCTCTTGCAGAAGCACCAACGAAACAAACATTACCGAATACGGTCCTTTTTTAAGTTTTCTGCATGTCTTTCCCTTGTAGTTGTACTCCTTTTGCACTGTGAATGAAGTATTATCCAGTACGAAACGTGTTATCTCGCAAACGTTTCCGCGTGAATACACACGCTTAATTATTATTCTGTTTTCATTAAAAACTATCTATTTAAAATACCAAAAACACAATGTTTGGATGTCTCATAAGTGGAAAAAAAATATAACAAGGCTGCCCCAGAACTAACACTCCAGAAGCCATTTAAAAGAAAGTGAGAGACAATCTTTCGCTAGTTGAAGTCGAATTCGCCCACTTGACAATTTATACTGGTATATTAATATGCAGACGTGAAACGTCATTTCAAAACATTTTATCCCCTGTTGCAAAATAGTCCATGTCCAAAACATGTAAATGACACAAAACAAATACTGCACTTCCCAGCCCAAAGTGCAATGTGTCTGAACCATGTTCCTATCTTTGAATAAAAAATTACCATAATTTGCGACGTGACCAATTCCTTCTGGATGTGCGAAGAATATAGCCATCGCCTGACATTTGGACATTGTGCGATTAAGTGTTGTCATTATTCCTGCTTTCTTTACACTTTGTTATTATTACGGGTTACCAGCTGCTGACCGGGAAAAGTTATGATTCTTCATCAGAACGCAATCAGGAGCTTCCTTTCAGCGAGACATTTGGAACTTGGCAGATATTCACACATGAGTGGTGCGAATGCACAAGAGGTTTTATTTCACTACGATTGTACTCATCGATTAACAAACATTCTGGAACAGATATATTCATCGTACATCTTGCATTAAGTGTTCCTCGTAAGATACATGAAAACTTTACTCTGATTAAGAATTAAGCAACCATCTTGGCCCCCGTCTCGTTGACACGTTACAAATTACTCTAGAAGCCATTTGGTAATCGATACAAGCTCAAAGACAAACAACAGCACGTTTGTCAAGATCAGTATCAGTCGATATATCATTCTCTTTGTGTCTTTTGTATCTTGTTTTTCGTAGATCATGGAATCCAATCAGTAGGATTATATCGTTTAGCACACAGTCAGACAGATCAGACAGTTGGTTTAAAGATGAAAGAAAGTTAATCAAGGTTGTGTTACGAGGAGAGTCACTGTGCTGTGGGAGGATTCCTTATTAAACACCTGAGTCTCTAATGCCTCTTCAGCAAGAGACAAGAATTCTAACACTAAACTTGTGGACGTTTTTTAACAAGAATGCCTACCAGCATTGTGTCGCACCTGCACGAAGTTGTAGTAATATGAAATATTAAGTTTGATACTCATATCTGTTTTTAGTATTCAAATATCTGCTTCTTAGCATATGTGGTGTCATTTATCAGTTGTGGTGTCATTAGCACTCTGTGGTGTCATCAAGATGGAGGGCCATCTGGTGTTAATTTTTGAAATCAGAGCCATCTGGTGTCATAGTTGAAATTAACTTTTTTTGTCTACAAACAAGCAACCAATCAACCAACCAAACAGACAACATAGTGAGAAGATAAGTTGCTCTGCTGCTCATCAGCAGCAGGCGCGACTAAAAATTGGAACTTTTGATGTACTTACCATCACTAAACATTCATTTGTCGGGCCCGTTCATGGGTTTCCATTTTAGAATTAACTTCGGTTAAGGTCATTCTACAAGATACAATAAATCAGTTTTCACTATCAAAAGGGCACATTTCCCACAAGAACATTATCACTAGACTCCTTCTAGTTATTTTATCTAATTTGTACGGATCAAAAGGTGTCATACATTACATTTTGTGTTGCTATGATATGCTTATTCCGAAGGGAAAATAGTCATCTTATGTCCTCTTATTGTAAGCTTCTTAAAGAATGCTTCCTGCGATGATGAAAATAAGATGGACCGTGGCACAATTGGGTTTTTCCAATCTTTTGTATTTTACATATCCAGCCAACGATGACCATAGAAACGGAGGTTGCCTTCAGTGGCCCCTTTACCAGTACTGCTGAGTAATTATGCAAAGTAGTAACGTTAGGATCAAAGAAATGTTATTGGTCACGAGTTCTGAAATCGTGCACACGGTGCACAGTTAAATGTGAGATAACAACTGGCGTAAGGCTGTCGTCAATATTCACCATTACTGAACAAGATTTTAAAACCAGTTCCCACCTGAGCTTATCATACTGAAATTACATTCGAATCATGCAATGTTCTGTTCATGATAAACACTTTACAGTCTAGAAGATGGAAAGGTGAAATTCCAGGAACATATGAAACGTGCTGGTGGAGAGAACTTGAGAACCTGCTTTTGGTGAGTCACCTCATTGATAGAATCCTTGGTGTAAGCTACATTTTCCGACCTTTTTGTTCCATTCCACAGTTCTCAGTAAGTTTCTACAACGTTTGAAACATACACTGACAAAAATGATTTGGTTGCATGGCATGGCACACCAGAGTCACCAAGTGAAATTCTTTGACTACTACTTTCACAACATTGCAGAAAAATAAAAAGTATGTACTTGGGTGTGTTACGATTGCGTAAAACACTGTCTTCCACATAATCAATGAAACGTCTGATGTTACATCACACATCTCAACAGAAAAATATCAACGAATTTTCCATTAGCTGGAAAAAGTACATGCATGCAGTGCAAAGATTTGTTCTGCTACATTTCCAGTAATGGGCTAATATACTTGAGCTTCTGAATTCTGAATTGATATTCTTTTGTTCTGGTAGAGTCATTAATCACTGTTCGGATCGAACATTTTTGTGTTTTCGAATAGTTCAAATAGTTCTTTTGAGCCACGTGCCTTTTGTAAATGTGCCCATGGACAAGTGTGAGTCAGTGATTATCCAGAAACATCGCCATTGCATCTAAAACTGCTTAAAGGTGGAATGAAGATGTTTAGTCCCTGTTAGAGATTGAAACAGCTTCAATCATTTTGCTTCATAGGATAAAGAAGACCCCAGGAAAGGTTAAGAACCACGTTTTAAAACAATTGTTTTTGCCCCCACATAACAGTGGGCAATCTGATGGTTTAATTGATGAAATTATACATTTTAACCACACACAGTTGTTAATTTTCAGTTCTTTTTCGAATCGCGCTGGTAATCGAAACAAGAACTTATTTGATATTTGAAGAATAGGGGATGGATTAAATAAAAAAAAATCATCAGTAGCTAGCACTTTTATAATTCCACAGTTTTAGACTTATTTGTCACAAAAGTCAAATTCCCTGACTTCACGCTGACTGGTCACCATGAGGGCAAACAATTGATCATTTCAAGACCATCAAAATTGAAACACTTGGTTTTGTTTGACTTTAAAGCCGATTCCATTCAGGTGTCATCCAAAAATGTTTTGCGACTAACCTCTTTCAGGTAGTGCACATCAAACATTGCATGGACTGTGCAAAATGTTCCGTGTTTTTTTTCTCTTAAGATATGAAGACTTGATAAGTATCCAGTCATTTTGTCAAAGTAAAGATCATGGTAAAGGTATAAATGAACAAACGCCTCATTTCAACAATTTCAGCAAAGAGCTAGGAAACTGTAAAACAATCAGTTGCAGGACACTCGGCGGCTGTAGCAGCACATTTCTGTCCTGTCTGCACGGCCGGTATCGTCCCCAAATTACTGACCCCGTTGTCCTTTCATTTCTTTGAGTTTATTGGTGGCTCGTTAGAGTCACCTTAGTGGTTGATTGATGGTTTTTGCCCCGAAATTTTGGGCCCATGGTGGGGACCTACGAAGGCCTTTTGCGGCTCAGTGACTATTGTACGAGGCTGTGACTATCATTTGTACGAGGGACAAATGATTTTGTCATCATAATACTACTTTTGGAATGAATATATTTGATAGTTGTTTAAATAAAAGGGGGAAACTAAAGGACAACACAGTCAGTAAATATGATTTCAGTTTTTCATCTTATTCTCCATGAATTTACCAAATATTTTCTTTGGGTGAGATACCTACAATGACAAAATCATTTGTCTTTCCTAGAAAATTTCAGTTGGAATAAATATACTTGATAGTTATTCAAACTCAAGCATAAAATGAAAGGACAACATGGTTAGTAATTCGGGGACGATACCGACCCTGGTCTGTGTCCTCCATTCTGCTCACATGTTTTCCCACAGCTGATTCTATTAAACCTTCTCTTTTACTGCTGTTAAAGCAGACATGCCTTTTAATAAAGGTCACGCAGAATAACAATATGGGGAGAAAAGATGTACTTTCGTTTTTCCTGGTGATAAAGCATTACTGTTTAGTCCTTCTGAATTTCAAGGGAGAGCCTTTGCATAACAACGTGGATCACCAAAGGATGGGTAATATCAGAACCCTTCCCATGAAGACAAAATACACAAAATACAACAGGCATTTTGCACAAGATATAAAAATGTCATTTTTAGACTTTTCAAAACTTGAATCTCACAGGTAAGGACCACTGAAATGGATGAATTTTTGCCAGAATGCACATGCATCAATAAATTCCTCATACCTTGCTTATCGTGAAAAACTCAAATATAATGTTGGGCTTCTGCATTCCTTTGACATGAAAAGCACAAATTATGATTGTCGGGCACAATATAACCAGAATTAAACTTTCGTCTTCTCTCAAGGTTTTGCGCTATCTTCGTCGTAAAGTATGTCTGCCAGCTATTGGTCGGCTAACTACTACACATACAATAGATCTAGATAACCAGGCATCGCAGAGTAGGTGGCAAAAAGATGTGGCACATCACGCAATAACTGCAAAGCCTTGAAAGGAAAAACACGTTTTGAAAACATTTATTTCTAAAAGCAGCAAATTACAATTAAAGATATTGTTAGGCATAGATGATCATTGCTGCCTCATGGAGGCAGCTTATTGATCTATTTCAGCAGGAGGTGAACAATCAGGATAGAGTGGAGCCAAATGATGACTTATTCAAACGAAATAAAATAGGTTGATGGGGTAGCCAATTAGATGTTGAGGCAACGAATCAGATTAAGTGTTTACTATGGAATGGGTATATTAGGGTTGAAAATTGGGGGTGTGAATACTGGCGAAGAAAAATGCGTAAAAATATGGAAAAAAAATAGGGGAAAAATAGGGGAGAATCGGAGTTCAACTGAGGGTATAAATGGGAGCCAGCATCTGAAACTGTTTGATATTTGTCTACGTAACACGTAAATTAACATGTTCTCTCAAAGTTTACAGAACGTATTGAATGAAAGAAACAAAAGAACAAAAACATATGTTACTTTCAAGTGAATCCCTTGTTACTCATTATTTTTACTATTTATTAATCATTCTGACTCAAAGGAAATAATGAATTTAATTCCAAAAGGTTTGAAATACTGAACATGAAGGAAATGTAGCAGTTGAGGGAAAATAAAAAACAGAGCGAAAATAACAAACAGAAACTAAGTACACTGTGGCATTTAAAATATGTCGACATTATTCTGATGTTGAAAACAAGAAAGAACATTGAAACAGTTACAGATTGAGTGGTCAACGTGGCACTAATGCCTGCATTCCTCTGTTAGATCACAAAAAGCAGAGGCCGGAAATAACACGGGTTCTTGTTTCGGGTTTCGGGTACCCGTGTACGGGTTTCGGGTACCAGATTATTTAGTAATGCGCACCGTATTTTTGTAATGTGTCCCATTTTTTTGTTATGCGTCATTTTTCTGTGCTGTGCGCCATACAAATATGCTGTGCACCGACGCACAACAAAAAACCGCGTGATTTCAGTGCGTTCCCCTAGAGGGCGCATTGCAGTTTCCAAGATGGCTTCCAAGCAGGAAAAGCCAGGCAAATCAGAATCTTCTGCTATTGTTAGAGGAGTTAAGATACCAGTTGGTGAGTACAAAAAACTTTATTGTAGCTTGAATCTTGAATGTATAGAGAC
>JBCAUG010340943.1:0-17023 GCA_038406175.1 Haplosyllis leylae
ACGAAAGTAATGGCATTTGAATTGGTAACACAAAGTTGACAATATTGCCAACTTTGTGTGATACGGGAAAACTCGAATGTATTTGAAGTTTAAAATTGATCAATTCGAGTCTGCACATATGGGTGTCAATACTTTGAAATTGTTCCGTTGAATTATTTGCTGCCATTTGCTCAAACTTCTCTTCAATGGCTTTCTTCACTCGATTTTGATTGACATAGGACTCCTTTTGTGAAGTAATCGTGTTTTCCCTAAAATAGATCTAGATCATTCTGTCAATGTTATCAGAATTGTATTAGTTCAATATGTACCATTACATAAGTTGTTCAATTAAATTTTTGTTAAAAATTTTCCAAAGATTTCATAAGGTTTTGGTGAAATAATATTGAATGTATGGTAAAATTTTATCAAATAATTGCAAAGTTTTATTTAACCTTAAAGTTTCATGGCATCATAAGTGATCCCTGTCCTGTTTTACCAGGCAATGAGCAAGATAAAAACACAGTCAACATTTACTTGTTTTACATCTTAGCTTTAGACATTTCTGCTTAAAACTGGTGTCTCAATTAAAATGTGATTTGGTGATGATTTGGCAATCATTTGGTAATGGTGCAGTTACCACCCAAGATATCAGTTTTAGACAGAAATGTCTTAAACTAAGATGTCGTGACTTCTCTGCATTAGCAGACTGATCTTCAAAACCTTACACACTTGGTAAAATGAGTGTTGACTATGTTTTCATGAGTAATATCTTGCTCTTTGCCTGATAAAACAGGTAAGGGATCATTTATGGTTAAATAAAACTTTGCCAAATATTTGATAAAAATTTATCATGTTTTCAATAGTATTTTACCAAAACCTTGTGAAATCTTTGCCAAATCTTTGGCAAATATTTAACAAAAATTTAATTCAACACCTGATCCAATAGTATATTCAACCAATGCAATTCTGGCAATGTTAGCAGAATGATGTATCTAGGGAAAACTTGAATGGAACTGCAACAAATACCACATTGTTGTCACACGACAAAATGGAGTGACAGAGAAATATTTCAAGATTGTATATGATATCAATCATTTATTTCATTTAGTAAATTTATTTGATGACCCCAATGTGATATTTTAATTGTGTTGGGACTTTTTCAATTTCAAAATTTTTCCCTTTAAATCAGATGGTATTTTACCCTTGACAAAACCAGGAATGCAACATCTTAACAATAGACATGGTCTTCTAAATTGAACATAAAAATTCTATTTCATATGCCGTTTACAGAAAATACCAATCTCAATAAAGTATCCAAATGTCTGTTGTTTCCGATTCTGTTTACAACAGCGCCATCTCTGTGTCGATATTTAAGTTTTGTCAACTCGTGGTTTATTTTCTAGCGAAATATTTCGTCAACGTTTTAAAATAATCAATATTTTATGAACTTACGACGAAGTTCTTTTTCTTTAGGACGAATTATATTCGTTGAGTGCCACTTGAAATCCTTAGCAACAACGCCTGGGATCAGGACAGATCCATTAAGTTTTTACAAGCAGTGTGGGCAAAGGATATTTGCCTTGAACTTTTAAAATGTGTTATTTCAATACAAATATAGATAATGAAGTTAGATCCTTCAGAAGCATTTTGTGAATTAGAAGCGAAAGAAATTATATTGAAAAGATTTACTTATTCTTTTTTACTACAACATATCTTGTTGTTGGCAAGAAATTTTTTACTGGTCATCTTTCATTTTCGTTTTGTATCCAGAAGTTGGACGAAGAGAGAAGAGGAGCGGGCAGTAGAGTTTCATCCGTTTCAGAAGCAAGTATGTCCGCACGTTTACGCAAGTTATCTGAACTTCTATTAACAAACATTAGAATAATTATAAGTGAATTAATAATCGGATTTAATGCTAATTAATTAGTCTCCTCGTTCTTACACTAATTTAATTATCTTTCAGGCCATAAAAGTGTAGATGATAAAAATGTACGCTTACAACAAGCTATATTACGAAGACAAGCCTTGCTAGATCAACTGAAGGTAAGTTACACAATTTTACGACAAAAATGATCACCAATCAGTTGTACTCATCGCACCACTAAGTTAAAGTTGGGTAAAGTAAAGTGATGTTGATTCAATTTAAGTCTTTAAGTGTCGGACAATGGTATCTTTAGAATTTTGAACTTACTGATTTAAGCCGATACGATAACTCTTTGGACACAATTCGTAATTTAATTCAAAATTTTTTAACTAGTAGCTTCTGAAGAAAGAAGCGTGTCTAAATTTGTCTAAATTTATTCTGTGAAATTTGATCAAATATAATTAATTTCGCACCGTCAGAGGGACAATTACTTGAAGGATGATTATCGGCGTCCGTACACACACGCAGGTAGACACCGCACGCCAACACCAGTCACCCCTCCGCCGGCACGTCGATCAGTACCTCTGGGTAAGTACTCCTCATCATATACAAACACAAAGGACTCAACAGAAAGCCGCAGTCTGTGCATGCATCTCCCTGCGAACTAAATTGGCAACTTTGTGGACTTTTGAAACAAATGTCTATCTAATCGGAAGTCCGTGACCTGCCACTGGTACCCGAGGCGCTGATCGGCCTTCAGTGAAGATTATTGACCCGTGGTATTAATCTTTACCACTTGCATGCCAACCTGATGCCTCAGCATGGGAAAATACAGTCTCTTTGAGCATTTTGTAAACACAAGTTTGGCAAAGAAATGAGCAACTCATCATGTGCCCCTATCTATAAGGAAATCATTTTGATTATAACACTCGTTCCAGTTTTGAGCAGCTTTGAATAGCGCTCAAGTAAATTTCCTTTTAAAACCGAAAGTATAATTTGAACCTTCAATAGTTCGGTTTTAATGCTCAGTAATTTGTACATTCTTCACGTTTAGCATCAACAACTCAGTACTTTGTATCTTTAGACATGAATTCACGTCACGTTATAGAGTACAAGCCTGCTCGACTGGATCCGCTTCCGGCACCGCAGACCCACGTGATCACAGCGCCACAACCTTACGTCATTCATGGCGGCAACTCTCAGCATCCCCAGTCCAATATCAAAGCTGGTACATGTTGACATTTTGTGATAATTTTCAAGAGGAACTAATTGCACAACGCTTTGTTGCGAGAGGTAGGGTACAGGGGGGGGGGTTGATAAGAAAACAACAAAGACAACATGACTTCACCCCCGACAACCAATCAGTGAAAAGTAAAGAGCTAATTGCAAATAACAGGAACACTAAAGTGAAAACTGTGCTGATTTGCAGATTTTATGGAGATGATGATGATGCAGAATGCGCAGATGCATCAGATGGTCATGCAGCAGATGATGTTATCTGCGATTCCAAAGAACAATAGTTTACCGCCGATTAATTCCACAACAGAGGCTCAGGTTGGAAATTACAATACCAATTTATTGAAATGGCTTCAGAAGACAGTTCCATACAATTTCAACAGATGCTTAATTTTTTCTTTGTTGTATTTGAACGCGATTCCTTTTTGTGGGCCATTGGTACCCGTGGTTTAGAATTGGGGGGAGGGGAGGGTGTTTCCTTGGGAACTAAATCCTTTGTGGATCCTATATTATAGTTTACAATTGACCGATAATGTGGTTTCAACAAGGTTTTCGCATTTGTTTTTTTTTCAGCCTAAGAGACCACCTTCTGTGCATCATCATCATTACGGTTCGCCAACACCTCAGCCAGTTCAACCGCCCCCGCCTCCTCCGCAACCATACCCATTACCGCCCGTCGGATACCAACCGTACCCACAGATGCTACCTCCGTTGACTCTGTAAGTATTTTCGTTCATATCATGTGGCAAGAAAGTCCTCCTGCGTGACCGCAGAGGCGGGGCAGTGAAAGCTCCCTGGTCTTATCCGGGGGGGAGGGGCAACCCCGATCCTATCTGGGTAACCTTTCCCCTCCCAATAGACATAATCAGGGATTACCCCAGACATTACCAGGGGTACCTCTGCCCATGACATGACCAGGGGTACCCCACCCCTGGACATGAACAGTGGAACCCTCTCTCCCTCGCCCCCCTACAGGACAGGACTTGGCCAGAAAGGACCTGGACAGGACTAAGGGTACCCCTAGACAGGACCTGGACAGGACTGGGGACCCCGACACGACTCCTACTAGATGTTCTTGTTCATTCAATAAATTGGATAACATTTAAATATAAATTCAATGCATTAAATGTTTCGAATATATTCGTGCATTAATTAACATAGAACACTGATTTCTCTATCCATTAAATCCTCATCAGGCCTCAGTTTAAAGTACATATATATTTCTATTCTCAATTTCAGGCCATATGTCTATGGTCCAGGTGTACAACACAGAGAAGCTGAGCCTCTAAAACAGCCAAGTACGTAGTATTAGATTTACCTCAACATTTCACTAAAATTATTGTCTTTACTCAAACGGGTTACTATGTTCCAAAGATTCTTTCTTCCTCATTTCAGATTTTGTCTACCCATATTACAGATAAACAGAGAACGTCTAAACTTTAAAATAATAAAACAAATTACTCTGCAAATTATGTTAGTTCAAACCACTGAGTTGTATCTAGTCTAGAGTAGTCAAACCATGATAACGCATAATCATATTCAAAGCAAGAAATTCTGGATAAGTCAAACATTGTGTAAATAGTATTAAATTTAAAAACAATTTGGGAGCAAAATCATGGGCATATTCAGTCTATTACGTTCACGTCTTTACACTATCTTTTTTGTTGCAATTGTATATTTACATGTTATTTGCTTTGTATCTAATTTGAATAAATATATTTTATTCAAATTGTTTGTTTGTTATTATTCAAAGATGAAGCGACTTAACGTTGTATACTAGTAAAACACATGTAAATATACAATTTCTCTTCTCATCTTCTGCGATAAAAATAGCTTAAATTCATTGGTATTTTATCTAATATTTTTACCAAATTTCTTCAGGAACACCTCGAAAAGTAGTCAAACGTGAGTACCGTAAAGTTCTTACCTGATGCTATTCAAATCATTGATATTAATTTCTATTCGTTAATTAGGGAATCTTCTTGTCAAAAACAAATAGAAATGCGTCAAATCAATTAAATCTAAAATAGTTATCTCTGATGAATTCCATATATCTTACCAATTTTATTTAATCCAAAAAATTGTCAAGATGTGACATCTGCTGTGCTGTAGTTATACTTGTGGGTTTTAGACAAAATGTTTTGCAGAAATATGGCACTAAGTAACAGTTAGAATACAGTTTGCAAATTCTATTACCTCAAGTAAAAATTTGCCTTAGTGAACAGATGCGAATGGATATAAATTTGACCTTTATTGATGTAACAGAATCTAGACGGAACGAATTTAATGCAAATAACATTAATTCAGCACAGCTTCCAGTTTAAAGTGAATTTTTATTGGTTCAAATATTTCGTGCTGGCCATATATTTGATAGTTTTTCCTAATTTTAATTTGTAGGCAGGATTCCATATCCAGGACCCTGTACGTCTGATATTCTCTCACGTATACACTAATAAGCTAGTTTTAATGGACCACCGTGGAGGCTTTTTTAAAAATTCTATTTATCTTATTCTAATTACATATACCTAGAGTAACAATTTCTCACCGTACAAAATATTTAGACCTACTGAAAATCGGTATCATGCATTGATACAGATCTATTTTATGAAATAGATATTTTTTGTGAACGAGATCATTTCGTATTAAAGTCGTACTTCTGCTTTGAATGTAGATTTATTACGAAAGTTCAGACACGCTGCCTATGCTGTGTGGGCCACAAAAGTACTGGAGAATTTTATTTATGGTAATGGGGTAAGTCGTAACTTTTTTTGTCTTTCTTTGTGTATGTTGCCAACTTTATAAATTTTTCAACCTTGGTAATTTTGTGAAAATTTAGATCTAGATTAGACTCAGAAATAATTCAAATCTAGATTTAGACTCAGAAAAATATTTTATGCATTTAAAATTGTGCAAAATTTGGAACTATACCAAAAGAAACAACTAGATGTTTAGGGCTCACTGTTTTAAATTCAACTGACACAGCAGTCATATATACAATTCTGCATCAAAATATATGAGGACTCTTTACCGCTTTTTACTTTGTTTTTTAATTAGGTCATTTTGTAACTGCTAGAAATTATTAAAATTAATCATCATTACCATCTCGGTAATTAGCACACGTGCTTTGTTGTCCCATGTAATGTTTCGGTTAGAATTTAGACTGCCGCGCTGATAGAGTGACCACGAAAATTCTAATCAATTATAGTAATGTATCTGTTGATTGTAATTAATTCCAGAGACAACGGATGTCCCAGCTGGCGAGAGAGAATCCAGGAGATCCGGATTTCGTTTTCAGTATATCATTGAAGGAAATAGTAAATGCTCTCCACAAATATTATCTGAATGTAAGGACATTCTTAAAAAAATATTAGTACAACACTAATTTCTTTCAAGTGTCTCTATTCTGAAAATTTGCAACACAAGAAGAAAAAACAAGGAGTAAAGAATTTCACTTTGGTGACTCCTTGCCTGCATGTGAGATGATTGAATCCTGATTTAACTGAACAGCAGAAAAGTCAGAAAAATTAGATCCAAATCTAAACTCCAGATTTAGATCTGGACTTAGAAAAGAATTTAGATGTAGATTAGACTCAGCAAAAATCAAATCTAGATTTAGACTAAAAAAATCTAGATCTAGATTTGGAGCTAGACTCAGAAAATGATTTAGATTTAGATCTAGATCTAGATTTGGAAATAATTAATCTAGATCTAAATTCAGACTGTGAAAAATATTTAGATCTAGATCTAGACAAAGAATTTAGATTTAGATCTAAATGTAGACTCTGAAAAACAAACTTAGATCCAGATCTAGACTAAGAAGAATATTTAGATCTAGATCTAGAATTGGAAAAAATTCAGATCTAGATCTAGACTTGGAAGAAATTTTAGATCTAGCTTTGGCCTCAGAAAAAAATTTTTAAATTTATATCTATAGATCTAGACTTAGGAAAAACTTTAGAATTTGGATCTAGATTGACATCAATGGGTGTCAATGGCTTTTTACTTGGGTTTTTAATTGCTGTTCCTTTGGTATTGTTCCTTTGGTATAGTTCCAAATTTTGCACAATTTTTAATGCATCAAAATATTTTCTGTGTCTAAATCTAGATTTGAATTTTTCTGCGTCTAATCTAGATCAAAATTTTTGCACAATTACCAAGGTTGAAAAATTATGAAGTTGTATGGCTGTCAATGGGCCCCTCCACCAAACTGACATTTCTAATTTTTTGGAGTTTTCCTATGGGTTCAACCTCACCTCACACACATGTCACTTTGTGTGAAATAATATTTTTACCTCACGCGAAGAGATTAAAAAATTTGGGAAAAAATCCCTCTGTAAACCAAAAAGGCACCCTAGGACCTCTGGATCATCACTCTAATGCTCTACCGACTCTGCTAGCCTGGTATGTGTTGACCAGGAGATTTCTGAAGTGTGCTTTGTTTCATGCGGCACTTCACATTTTGGACTTTAGTCATTTCTAGAATCAATAGAGCATGGCTTTATAAAGGCCATGAAGATTCAGACTGGCAACTGAATGTTGACTTAGCTCAGTTGGTAGAGCATTGGTATGATAATCTAGAGGTCATGGATTCCATTTCAACTCGTGTCAATTTTTGATGAATTTTTTTTTTGCTCTTCCCTGTGTATAGATCTGTCATAATAATCTGACCGAAACGCGTTTCGTGAAAAACTAGACTGTTACATTTCTTGTAGACACATGGCAGAATTTATCCTGCCCTGACGTCGCCCACAATGCCACAGTCCAGTGATTTTACGGTTGCGGCAGACAGCAACCAAAGTGAACAGAGAAAGAAGGCACTTCAGGAGATTGCAGGAATTATGGAGTCCATCGTCTTTGGCATTACGGACATTATGGTGAATATTTTGAAGTAATTTTTCCGGTTCAAATACTCACAAACTATGTATTAAAATTAGTCTCCAGTTATTCCACACGAAGAAGAGAAACAAATCTCGAGAATTAAAAAAGGGTTGTGAAAGTCCATTTATTGTCCCCTTACCCTTTATCTTAAATTTCAGCCGTCTACTGGAGTACTAGGAACGCATCGGAAAGCAGCGATGTATCACCTTATTCAAAATGGGCAGCTCTTTCCCAGAGGGTACCTCTGGGATATTGAACGGGTACGTGGGTTTTTTTTTATGTATATATATATATATATGTCTGTTTTTATCGCAAAACTATTAATGTGATAATGTCAGCAGAAAAATCTTTTATCATTGGCACTGTTGACCTATCATGTCCCTTTCACAGAAAAAAATTGTGCAAACAGTGAATCTTTTCAAAACAAAATGAAGTCTACCTTCTAACATAATCCCACCAGGAGTTGTGTTATTTCGCGACCTTATCGTACCCCTCCCCCAAGCGAACAGAGTGAAATTTGTTCATGACGACCTTTTCCCAACATAGACATTTTCCACCAATTAGAGGTGTGTCGTCAACAGCGATGATGTTTCCGTACTGTTACTGTTAACCTGATATTTTTACCGAGTACAAACTCGGACATAAAATTTTGTTGCCCAGACCTTTCTCGGACAGAAGTACACTTGTTACTGAGGTCACTCTCGACAACAAAATTTTGTTGACTAGTGCTTTCATGGCAAGAATGTAAATTTACTTGTTGCTGTGAAAGCACTAGGCAACAAGTTGCTTGTTGCCGCGAAATCACTTAGCAACAAAATTTTTTGTCCGAGTGTTTCCTTGGCGACAAGAATTTATAACAAATTATGCAAATCTGTCCGAGAAAGGTCTCAGCAACAAAATTTTATGTCCGATTTTGTCCTCGGTAACAATATCAGACAATTCAGCATTCGTGATGCCGATCCTGAATTAGAGACAGTATTGGTTTGATGGATTTTATTCCAGAGCACACTGCCCTTCGATCACAGGGGGCGGACGGTGAACCTTACTTCTCGTGACGCATTTATTTTGATCACTGGTATTGTTATTGGTAGAGCCCTAGTTTCAACTGTGAGTACAATTTGTTAAGTTGGTTTCGAGGTACCAGTAATGTAATTATTGAAGGAGTTTTTCACTGTTCAAATAGTATAAAATGACTCCCCTCAACTCAATTTCCTCTTGCCTTTCTTCTACTGGTGTCTTAACTGCGTAAGCTATTAGAGTTTTTCAAGAATTCGTCTTTTTTGCCAAATCCTGGTAAAATCCTGCTAGTATTGACATTCAATGGTTGCGAACCATTGTTGTCTTTATTGCCAACTTTGTATAATCACGGGAAACCTCAATTAATTCTATTTGTGGTGAGGAATTTGGATTATATTGTAATGGTTCTCTACTCTTCTCAGTTACTGTTGAAACCCGTGGAATATAATTTGGTTGGCAGCAGACTGACACAGGTTGCTGAGCAAAACCTACGAATCATATCCACTATATTTATTTACATGTTACGACGACTTTGGGGACAATCAAATAAACCTGTGGTAAGAAATTCTTAAATGTTCTACAGGTGTATTATTTAATTTTCCAATAGTTTTGGAAGCAAAACTTTCAACATTATTACAGTATGTTTCCTATTTGTGACCTTCTCCGTTTTTCGGAGTTAAGATGTAAATAAAATGTTATCGTGAGAATTAATGAAAAAGTAGCCTATAGTTGATCTTATTTTTCAATCTTACAGGACATACCGCAAGAATTGTACACCAGACTTTACACAGATGAAAGCATGAAGTCTATATACACAAAGTTGAAAATGAACATTGAAAATGCTGAGGTAAATTGTAATTATTGAGAATTTAAAAGATTTTTTTTTTGTGCTATGTTTACTTTTACACAGGACTCAAATGCATTCGATATATATTTTCAGATTGAAATTAAAAGATGGGGTGAAGAGTATGTGAGGAGATTGCAAAGAGCATAAGTCAATCATCAAAATACAGAAAATTTCATAAATCAATGTTCTACCTCTGCCAGATGATATTATTAACAACTGGATAAAAACTAAGAGGCAAAATAATCCAGAATCACCTTTGGCTCATTTGACGAAAGTCGAACTGATTCTAAACAATGATGAATTATCTGTTTTCATCGGCGGCATCAGCATCGTCATTGCCTGTCGTGTACCATGGAGACAACAGTGTTAAAGATAGAGACGTCTTAATAGAACTAAAAATGTTTCGTGTCGTAAAAATCACAAAGACCACTAAAAGCTGTTCCGAAAATTCTCATTTATTTCAAAATATTAATATTTAACAATTTAAACTAATGTTTGCTTTCGTTTCCAAATGGTGTTATTCATACCAAGATCTTAATGGTGTAAATAGTGATTAGGCTCCTTCCATAAATTTACAGTAAATTTCGAAATACTTAGGCAATGCAGACATTTTATAATGCCATCGAAATGTATTGCTCCTCACAAAGAGGAGTTTTAACAAAAAGAAGGAAGGTCACTGAAGTCAGTATTGCATGTTTACCAATTTTTGTTGTGCAACGTTGAATAGAAGTAGTTAGAAGTCTTAACTTTCAGAGAAGGTATACCGCAATTTCTTCAAGGGTGATTGACCAAATAATCCCTCATGATCCCTCAAAGTCTGAATAATTTTGTGTCTAACTTTTAATGCATGCTTTCTCAAAAATTCGTAATAATTTTTTTTTTACAGAAATGATTTAATGCAATACTTCATCAGTACCTTCCCTCTTACATTGGTTTATATGTTTGTGTACTGTGCTAACTACTTGCTACATTCAATACTGCACTATTTATAAATCTCACAAACCCACTGTTGTCAGTACACAAGCACATAAAACTATAAAAAAACGACATTTAAACAAAATCAGGAAAAAGAAAGATAAACATTGAGAGAAGAAAACACCGAAGTAAAAGTTACCCACAAATATGTTATTATACAACCCAAATAAGAATAAAGATAGATCTAATTACAATTTACTTTTGTCATTTTTTCTGGTGATGTGTCGTTATCTGAGGGACACCCTTTTTCGAAATGTTTTAGGGAGATCCTCTACAAAGATATGTGCAGCTTTCAAGTGGTATCACAATTGTAAAATTGTATCCATACACTGCTCAAGCTTTGGAAGTCTCAATATCCCTTGTTAACAGCTAACCCACTGGCCCAACCTAAGTATCCTTAATTTTTCTTGCAAAGAAAGTCCAACAATTTTGCTCTTGACCTTCAAATTGCTGAATATTTAATGCCCACTAAATCATCATTTACTTGAAAGTTGATCTGCGACAGATATGACATCTCATGGTATAAGTGAAACAGTCACTCTGGAAATCAACCACTAAAGGATGCCCCTTGTCTGAGCGAAAGTGACGTAGCCAGTCGCCACTTTCTTTTGTCTACTTTGTCACTTGAAATTCCCACTATTTGGTGTTAAAATCGAAAGTCAGTTAGCCAGTTTATGTCCATTTCGTGATGGGTAGGTCAAATTTGGGTTAACATTTTCAAGTATGAAGTCTCATATTACATAGTTGGCAAAAATAGGTTCAATAATGAAACACAATTTACATTTCAAAGAAATACGTAGATCAAAGTGTATGAACTCAGTTGATAATAAGAATACGAATGACAGAAAAGACACAAATATATATCCTGGAAAGTGCACTATACATGTTGCTGCCAAATATGGGAAGTTATTTTAGACCTAGATCCGTTTAATATCAATCAATGTATTTTATCTTAAAAGGCCAACAAATAATCGACATATAACGATAACTGTCCAAAATTTAAACATTAACAGTGTTTCACAATTTTTCGGCTAAATTGCAAAATTTATGGCCAGTAACAAAATTTGGTCCTTTATGAGAACAATTTCAATACAACAATAAATGCTTACACTCAAAAGAATGACATGCGTTATTCTTTACCATAAATGAATGATACCATGGGAAACTCAAATATTTAGATAACATGAGAATTGTTCAAATTGCACATAGCCCTGGCAACGTTTAGTTTTGAGTAATTTTTTACACAACAGAGACAGTAGACTGATGTATATTGCACTTTGATTCAAACTAATACTAAAATCACAGATTCTCATAAATTCGTGACACGATAGAATACATGCAATGCAACTTAACATTTATCACAATTATATACCTAATAATTACATACTACAAGTACTTGATGAACACAAGAAAAAATAGTAGCAATATCATATTAGATCGATTTTTCAATGTTGTATTTACTCAATATGGAGGACAGGTCCTATCAGGCTACTACATCCTGAATGTGACATAATCCCTTTTAAAACCTTTCTAGGATATTTTAGAATCGAATGGTGATATTAAGGACGTGGCAGGTACAAGTTCATTCCAGGTTTATGCTGAATCCGGGTAGTCAAAATTGGGATGTGTTAGTTGTCCATTCCAGGTATCTCTAGAATTGGTAGTCACAATTGGGAAGTGTTAGTTGTCCATTCCGGGTATCTCTAGAATTGGTAGTCACAAATGGGATGTGTAAGTTGTCCATTCCAGGTATATTTAGAATCAGTTCGTCACAATCGGGATGTGGTGGCTTTCCATTCCAGGTATCTTTAGAATTGGTAGTCACAATTGGGATGTGTTAGATATAGCCGTTGTCCATTCAATGTGTCTCTGAAATTAGTAATCATAATCAGGATGTGGCAGTTGTCTGTTCTATGTGTCTCTAGTCTTGGTAGTCACAATCAGGATTTAGTAGTTGTCCATTCCGGGTATCTCTAGAATCAGCACACAATTGGGATGTGGTAAATGTCCATTTCAAGTGTTGCTAAAAAAATTGCTAGTCATAATCAGGATAGTAGTTGTCCAATCCAGGCATCCTGACTGTGACTATCAACTCTTGAGACATGGTATTTGTCCATTCCAGTTGTCTTCAGAATCAGTAGTCACAATAGGGATGTGGTAGTTGTCCATTCCAGGTATCTCTTGAATTGGTAGTCACGATAGGGATGTGGTAGTTGTCCATTACAGGTATCTCTTGAATTGTTGGTCACAATCAGGATGTGGTTGTTATCCATTCCAGGTGTCTTTAAAAGTCAGTGGTGACAATCAGGATGTAGTAGTTGTCCATTTCAGATGTCTTTAGAATAGGAAGTCACAATCGGGATGTAGTAGCTGTCCATTCCAGGAGTTTCTAGCTTAGGATAATCAAAATTGGCATGTGATAGTTGTCTATTCCAGGCATCTCTTGAATCACAATCGTGAGTCACAATCGGGACTTGGTATTGTCCATTCCGGGTGTCAAAATCGGGATGTAATAGTTGTCTATTCCGGGTGGTCATTTCCAGGGTGATGCTAAGTTCCAGGTTGTCTCCTAACTGAGTGACACACTCTATTCCAATATAAATATTATATTTCAGGGTTGTCACATTCTGGTATAATCGTTTCCGGGTATTTCAGTCATATTTGGGTATGTCATGTTCGGGTATGTCAAATCCGGTTGTGAACGTGTCGGGTTTGGTTATGGGTTGTCTTCTAGATGTGAGACTCTGTCCCAGTGCCGTCAGAGCCTCTGTTTCCCATCCTCATACCAAAGTAGGTCGGAAACTGAAAAAGTGGATAGCAGCGTAATTTAAGTTCAATTTTCAAAGTATCAGTTTAGGCAAAGTTTCTTGGGGGAGTGGGTGAAAAATTCTTTTTGAGTGGAGACTTTGTTCATGTTCATTTACTCGGGAGGACATTTGTTTCAATGGTTTTAAAAACAAAGCGATACTACAACATTCTCCGAATTAACAGTTGTTTACATCTAAAACATTTAGCTGATGAAAACTTGCTCAATTTTAACTGTGAGTACTTACACGCCAGGACATTGGTCCTCCTCTTACACGGGACGAGTTGTATGTTCTCATCTGAAACAAATGTCCAATTCGCAAAATAAAAATTAATTTCTCGAGTGACACAGGTGGATCAGTGAGTCTAGTCTTGGTGAAACATTAACCGCTAAAGGAATAATATTATCTTGCAGAATAATTATTTTATCTCATACACAAAGTGCAATTAGCAATAGAGCATGTTGATTCAATATTTGATTTGATTTTATATCTTACAGTGTCCGAAGATGTGGAGGAGGATCCATCCGTGTACATGTCCATATTCTGTGACTGCCACGAGTGGCTGGACGTGTGGACGTGCTCTGATTCACTCTCATCATCCTCTGTAATTGTCGTACTGCGTCTAATAGCTATAATAATCAATTGTTCGTAAATAATGACTGAAAATTATTTCTATTTAGTATATTTTAACATCGAAACTTGTGAGTTTGTCCAAAACTCGAATGAGGAAAAAGCTTAATTGGGCCAAATTTTTTCCGTTCAATTTGATGGTGTGTTTACACTGGCCGAGACCGAGACCGTGACAGATAAAAAATGGGTAACGTAGAATTGTACGAAGGTGTTCAAATTGCACCGAGACCGTGACAGAGGCCGATCTTATTCAGTTCTGTACCCAATTTCATCGGTCTCGGTCTAGGTCTACGTCTCGGTTTGGTCAATGTAAACGCACCACAACATCTTTAAATATTTGTAGTTAAAATGAGAAAATACCAGAAAATTTACCTGCTTTAGGTAAAGATATTCATGAATGTACCTTTTGCCAACAAGCAGAATATTTCAATATGTGACCAATAAAAGTTTTTGGAAAACAGTTTTCACCTTTCTGCCCCGAAAAGCAGCAACTGTCACTAAAAAAAAAGAATGAGAGCTTACGCGCATCACTATATGTGGTAAAGTTCCAGTCTTTATTGGACAGTAGTTTATCCCTGTGGACGGTGAATGAAGAGGCGCTGTCCGGATCCCACTCCATCTGCTTGGGTTCTCCGAACAAGCCGCTTCCGAGGAACTGTCGCCAGTTGCGGTTGTAGTCTGGTCGGAAGAAGCTGTTGTCCAAGCGGCCCCAGCTGGCGTTGCGGGCGCCGTTGATATGAGGTCTGTTAAATCAATGATACTTTTGTAATATTAAAAAAAATATTTGTCATTTCATGGAGAATATTAAAGTTACCCTTAGATTTAAAATTTTGGTGACCTCTTCACTGGTTTTCAAACTAAGGATGTGTCCCTTCAGTTCATATATTACCAGCTAGCACAGTAGATTGATTCCTTTCCTGTTTTCATTTTAAATCTTTTGCTACATTAAGTAAAACGCTTTTTTATTTTGGAGCCAAATCAAACATAATCAAGAGCACACAATGTACTCAAAGATCTTGAGCAAGAATGAGTTTTGATTCAAAATAAGCATGAGGCTGAAATCTTTTTTGGCGATGTGAAACTGACATCATTTGTAGACTTCTTTGGTCAAGTATGAATAAGTACAACAAACATTTGTGAGAAAATCTTTTTGAAGCAACTTTAAATGGAACACAAAGCCTGACCTGGACAGTGTTTCCGTGTACATCAGTTTGTCCTTCTTGCTCTTACTTCTCCTTCTGCAGGCTAGTACTATGCACAGGATACAGAAGAGGATGGCGAGAGGACCTAGCACACTGGCTGATATGACCGCCGGCAGTAAGTACGCCTCCACCTCCTCCTCCTTCACTTCGCATGTTGACCCTGAGTACCCACTTGGGCAGCTACAAAAGATAAATTAAATGGAGCAAAACATATCGTCCATGGATAACTGTACCGACGTGAGTCCATGTTTGACAAGGTGATCACACTGGACAAGTTTCATCGTATACTATTTGTGAGGCTGTCTGTGTTTTCCAGTAATCTATATATCTGTTGTATGTCTAAATATTTACTCAAATGTTTTTCTTGGTCACTTGCCGCTTGTATCGGTTTGGCCTGTTTGTCACATAATCTAAAATGGTTATGTGATTGTGTTGGCTGGAAATACTGTTAGCGACGTTGCAAAAAATAGAAAGATCGACAATTTGCAACATTACATTAGCCATTGCTCAATGTTAACGACTTCCTACACCCTTCGACAATGATTTTAATCCGAGACCCTCCACCGATCTCTTTTGTCAACTACCATCTAAAATATCAAGGAGTGAACAAAATTTCACTAGGTGACTCGTACCTCGCGTACAAAAGGCATCTCGCATACAAAAGGTACCTCGCATACCTTGCGTACAAAAGGCACCTCACATACCTCGTGTACAAAAGGCATCTTGCACACAAAAGGCACCTTGCGTACCTCACATACAAAAGGTACCTCGCATACCTCACATACAAAAGGCACCTCACGTACTTCGTGTACAAAAGGCATCTCACATACAAAAGGCACCTTGCGTACCTTGCATGAATGCCCCCACCCACTCCAACCCCCCAATTGCCCCCCCACCTTCTGTATCAAGGTTCATTTCAATCCCACCTCACGTGTGGTCCCTCCATGCAAGAACAATACCTTTCAAAAGGCACCTCGCATACCTTGCATACAAAAGGCATCTCACATACAAAAGGCACCTCATGTACCTCATGTGAATGCCCCCCACCTTCTGTATCAAGGTTCATTTCAATCCCACCTCACGTGGGGTCCCTCCATGAGAAAATAATATCTTTCAAAAGGCATCTCGCGTACTTCACATACAAAAGGCACCTCACATACCTCGCATACAAAAGGCATCTCGCATACAAAAGGCACCTCATGTACCTCGCATGAATGCCCCCACCCACCCCAACCCCCCCACTGCCCCCCACCTTCTGTAACAAGGTTTGTTTCAATCCCACCTCATGTGTGGTCCCTCCATGCGAAAATAATATCTTTCAAAAGGCATCTTGCGTACCTCGCATACAAAAGGCATCTCACATACAAAAGGTACCTCATGTACCTCATGTGAATGCCCCCCACCTTCTGTATCAAGGTTTGTTTCAATCCCACCTCACGTGTGGTCTCTCCATGAGAAAATAATATCTTTCAAAAGGCATCTCGCGTACCTCACATACAAAAGGCACCTCACATACCTCATGTACAAAAGGCATCTTGCATACAAAAGGCACCTCACGTACCTTGCGTGAATGCACCCACAAACCCAA
>JBCAUG010341054.1:0-17022 GCA_038406175.1 Haplosyllis leylae
AGATTTTGGAAAAAGTTTGAATTAAGTGGAACTTTGGATTAACCGTGTTCGATTTAGCCGTGCCCGACCTGTAACAACTTTTCTTTCCAACTCTCTTATTCGGTTGCTTCCTTTTTGCAGTCCAAAAACCAGTGACATGTCTTCCCTTTACGGATTGGATTTATCATTGTTCCGTACGGTCATCTATTTTTGTGGCCAAAACCCTTGGCAATTATGGCGCGTTCACACTGCACTTGACCGGGACCAGGACAGGGACGGAAACGGGAACAATGGGTTACTATATATTATGCAGAACTGTTCATACTGCACCTTAACAGGCACAGGGACAGGGACAGGAAATTTTGTCAATGGGCTTCCAACCCATTTTTCAGGACCTGAAAAATTTCCCTGTGGTATTTCAATTACATGCATAATATTTCCAGGCCTCCTTCCCAGTTCCAGTCCCTGTGCAATGTGAACATTACACCCCTGTCCCTGTCCTGGTCCCTGTCCATGTCCTTGTTCCGTGCAGTGTGAACGCGCCATTAATGGCTTTACACGAGAGGTTTTACTGATAATTGTAGATTCACACTGGACTTCAGCATCGTTTTATAAGTGCTTCCCAACCGAATAGTTTACCATTAGAAATGCCAACTCTGGCAGACAAGCTGAAAGATGTTGGATACAGGTATGTTTTGTACTCCTTTATGATAAGTGTACATTTCCTGATCAATATTTATAAAAAAAAATTAATGGGCTAACTTCAAACAATTCTATTGAGGATACTTTAAAAAGAGATCTTGGATTATGGAGACTATATCATTACCTTTTTCCTTTCCAGCACACATATTGTCGGGAAATGGCATCTTGGATATTACAGGAAAGAGTATTTGCCTACGTATCGAGGCTTTGACACATATTATGGTATGATCTTAAACAATATAGATAGGCAATAAGCAGTCACATTTTCAAATATTTCATGTAATATTATTTCCCTGGCATTATCTTTGTGTAAAAATAAGCGAATCTCTCTTTCTGTCGAGGGTAGGTTCTCTCATTTATTAGTCAAATTGTAATCACTTGCGCGCACTTAAATTTGAGCGGTAGTCTTCTTTTAATGGCTAAAAATTGTCGTCCGAAAAAGAAGGCTGTTTTGTGCAAAAAAATGGAATACTCTATTGGTACACTTAGTAATATCACTGTCTTCCTATTCCTGAAAAATATTTACGGTTCAAAAAATTAAAACAGTAAAAGCGCGTTTACGCGAATACCAATTTTTTTCCTAGAAATTTGGCCACAGAAGGACAGTCGGGTTTTTCACGATACGCGTTTCTGTCAGATTATCTGACAGATCTCTACACAGGGAAAAGCAAAAAAATTTCGTCAAAAATTGCCCTCAGTCGGGATTGAACCCAGGACCTCTGGATCATCACTCTAATGCTCTGCTGACTGTGCTAGCCTGGTACGTGTTGGCCAGAAGATTTCTGAAGTGAGCTTTGTTTCATGCACCACTTCACATTTTGGACTTTGGTCTTTTCTAGAATCAATAGAACATGACTTTATAAAGGCCAAGAAGATTCAGGCTGGCAATTGAATTTGACTTAGCTCAGTTGGCAGAGCATTGGCATGATGTTCCAAAGGTCATGGGTTCAATCCCAACCAGGGCAATATTTGACGAATTTTTTTTTGCTCTTCGCTGTGTAAAGATCTTGCCAGCTAATTTGACAGAAACGCGTATCGTGAAAAATTAGAGTGACCGCATAAATGTGCGGAGGTCACCTACGAACCGAGCGCCCATCCAAATAATGTTCCTATCACAAATACACTATCACTTTAACGCCTATATTTGTTGTGTAACCAGGCTATTTGAATGGTGATGAGGACTACTGGACCCACGCTCGCTGTGATGGAGATCCTTATGTTCCAAGTTTTGCTCATTTCTGTGGTTTAGATTTACGCAACAACACGGGGAATGTCTGGACAGAGAATGGTACCTATTCTGCTAGATTGTTTGCCAAAAGAGTGGAAGAAATTGTAGCCAGGCACAATGTTGATAAGGTAAAATTAAATCGTACAAATGGAAAAGGCAAGTAGAAGTAGGAGTTAATCTGTACGTGTTTTATAGTAAAAAGGATGTTGTTGCACCAAAAAATTATGAATAAAAACAGTTACGGTGCTCTTTTTTTCATCCTGCATGTGTTCACGATCAACCATTAACGTATTCTTTGTTAATATTTTATTTTGAGCAAATAAAACAAGTTAATTACAATCGACTCAATGAATATAGCGTAAAGTAGCCAACTTGGAAAGAATGGATTCTGGTCACTGAACAACCTTACGTGAACATGTTCTTTCAATGGGACATCCTGCTTCGACCTTGACTTCGCTTCACAAATGAAGTTGACTAAATTTCCCTTAATTCTTTGCTTTGTTTTAATTGTATGTCATTGCAGCCTCTGTTCTTGTATCTGCCCTTCCAATCAGTGCATATTCCGTTGCAAGCTCCTCAGGAATATATTGATAGATATAAGAACATACAAAATATAAGTCGGAGAAAGTTTGCAGGTACATTCTATCGCTGAAAGGTTGATCATTAAGTATTGATTGCAAATATAAGCAGCCAATGTTCGTAAATATTGCTTCAATATCTTAGGTATGGTATCCATTATGGATGAAGCCGTGAAAAACGTGACTGATGCGTTTAAGAAGAAGGGATTGTGGGATAACACCATCATGATTTTCTCCACAGGTTTATCAATTTTAATTTCCTTTCCTGATATTTAACATATCTTACACTTAATTTATCTGTTAATATTCAGGCATGGCTTACAAATTTATTTGATGTTCTCTTAACCAAATATATTCAGAAATCATACAGGAAAATTCCCCTTCTGTTTGCGTAAGAACCAGTGGGAGATCCGATATTTCTCAGCCCTTAACCAACCATATTCAGTCCCAAAGATCACGGACGTCGCGAACCTCACTCCCTCAGCAGTGATACATCTAATTCCTTAACCAAGAAGTGATTCAGTAATTCCTCCAGGACAATAATTGAATTGGAATTGTAATCCTTATGTGAAATTCTTTCAAGCAGAGATATTTTTGATATTCCAGATAACGGAGGTCCCATTCGTAGTGCAAATAACTGGCCTCTGAGAGGATCTAAGAACACATTATGGGAAGGTGGAGCCCATGGAGTGGGATTTGTTAACAGCCCGTTACTCCAGAGAAAGAATTACATCAACCACCAGTTCATTCATATATCAGATTGGTTCCCTACATTGGTGCATCTTGGAGGAGGTTCCACCGAAGGACTTAAATTGGATGGTTTTGATCAGTGGAACGGTATCAGGTACAATGAGTAAATAAAGTCAAAATATTGTTTTGTTTCTTACTAAATTCTTATTTTGTTTGTGTTTTATTGTCCTTTTACGTACGGATTTAAAATTGTGGTTTTTATTTACAGCAAAATATTAACTTTCCGTCCCCGCGCTGTAGAGGATATATTAACCCTGTAAATTGCCAGAATTTCCAGAAACAATGAAATTGAGAAAAATATCGGTCCGTGGTGGGTGCGTGTCCCCTAAAATTCCCTCAGGGTACTTCATTATTCATTTGCAGTTTGAATGAGCTAAGTCCTCGAAAAGAACTTCTTCACAACATAGATCCATTATATCCAACTGTTGGGAAAAAGCTTTATCCAGATTCCTTTGACAACAGATTCAGAGCTGCTATCAGAGTTGGAGACATGAAACTATTAACCGGTTTTGTTGGTAAGATCAATCAGTTTTTTTATCTTGATAAACTTCTTAGTAAAGACATTGTGAATTCGGTTGGTGTCATAAGCCCTTCCTTTGATATCCTGACGTTTGAAAAAAAATCTACACGTATTAGTAAAACTACAAGTAGTATAATGTTTGTACCTATTGTACGTACACACGCTGGCTGATCTGATGAGTAGCGTGTGCAACGGATTATCACACACAGTTTTGACGATCTTTGTGGACCCCTCCCCCAACAGTGAATTTTTGATAATGTAAGTAAAACCACCTAGATATTGCACATGCATTTAGATCTAAAGGGTATCGATTTACATGTGAACATAAGACGTTTAACATCGGCTCATTATGAGATTTTTGTGCCCAAGTTACACAGACCAACAGGACAACTATCTGACTGAATGTAACACTTCTGTTGGGGACTGTGATGAAATTCCCCTGACGGAGCTAGCTGGAACCATAAAGTGTTGGCCAGAGCAACTGCGGATGTCGTAGAAATTGGGAATAATATCAACACACAACCTCTCCCCCTCCCCACCGAAAATATAAGACTTTGGGAATTTACTTGTTTTGGACTCAGCATCACAACCCAAGGGAATGTGGGACTTTGGGATATCACCAGTTTTATACTCAGCATCACAATCGAAGAACCTGCCTTCCCTTAAAAATATAGGACTTTGGGATTTCACTAGTTTTTGATTAAAGATCACAATCCAAGAACCACTCCCACCCGAAAATATGGCAATGCGCGGGAATGTCTTAAGTTAAACAGGTTAAACTATTTAACTGAAAACTATTTAACTGAAAGCAACTATCCTTTAAATACAGGTAAATGTTTAACATTTTTAAGTATTCTTTTCACAGGTGAAGACAGATGGACACCACCGCCACATCTAGAAGGACACACATCTCAACCTTTGTATTTTAAAAATGACACGAAAAATATTTGGCTGTTCAACATTACTGTTGATCCTACTGAACATCATGATCTCTCCGAGTCTCATCCTCAAATAGTAAAGCAGCTTCTGGACAGATTAGCTTATTATAATTCTACAGCTGTACCGTGTAGATATCCGGCGCCCGATCCGCAGTCAAACCCAAAGTTACATGGCGGAGCCTGGGTTCCCTGGCGAGATTAAAACAAAGTAAGTAGACGATCATGTAAACTGAAAGGGGTGTGCTGTCATTTCAATCAGTTTTGCAAAAATGAGATACTACGTTTTGAGTAACTCTTTGTTGATCCTTTCTAATGAATTAATTGATACAATTGTATTGGACATTATTTATCTATTTTTTTTGAAAGAAGCAATAAATATACAAATAAATTTACAAACTGTTTTACCAGGCACCGAGTTTTCGCTAAATTGTACAAAGTTGGCAAAATACATTCAGCTAAAAAAAAAAGTCTGCTGAGGATAGAACCCAGGACTTCTTGATCAGCACTCTAATGCCCTACAGACTGTGCCAAGCTTTTGGACTTGGATAATTTTTAGAATCAACAGAGTATGGGTTTATGAAGCTTCCAAAGATTCAGACTGAAAACCAGTTGTCAACTTAGTACAGTCAGCAGGGCTTTAGAGTGTGTGTAATGCAAAATATTTGTGGTTTATATACTACTCCCAGTCAAACGCTAAACGTCATAATTAATTTGAACAAAAATAGCTGTTGTTTGAATTAGGAAACTGATGCCAACTCCGCAATGGCCAACGGGTTGAGGCATTTTTGTGTGTTCAACAACAATGAAATGAAAGTATTGATAAAAATATACTAAAAATTGCACATAGTTATGATTACATTGCGGAAATCACGACGTTCATTTGTTACCGTAACAACATTAGGTTATTTTATAATCTACGCGTCTGTGTACAAATCAACAACAAGGAGGAAACGCCATATCAAGGAGACAAAAAGTCAACCTCACATTTTGTTCATATTGGTTGATGACTTAGGATGGAATGATGTTGGTAAGATATGCTTTCCTTTTTTGTTTATTCAAATACAGAAACTTTTTGTACAAAATTAGTAGTTATTAATCCACTAAATTTTCAAAGAATAAATAAAATATTTTTGTTGAAAATGACAACACATAAAAACTGTTACTGTGTTAACTACTGCGATTCAAATTTGAATATTTTTAAAAGATGCCCTGAAAGTTATGGCAATTGGGGGGTGTAACAATTTGCTTTCCATCTATGAAAAAAAACAACATTGTTTAGTTTTTCTTTGTAACTCAGGATTCCATGGATCAGAACTCAGCACTCCCACTGTGGATACATTAGCAGCTGAAGGAGTCATACTGAATAACTATTACGTACAGCCGACATGTTCCCCGTCTCGCAGTCAACTCATGAGCGGATTGTACCAGGTACAATATATCCTATGTCATGTAAAGCACTCTCATAAATCTTAGAACGACAGACCTTCATCCCTTTTATTAAAAGAAAGTATTAACTTCAGAACAGAAGTCATTTTTGTGCAATAACATCAATTTCAACTACAGAGGTACCACATTGTGGCCCTAAAAGTCTCCCCACCAAAATTGACTAAGGTGCAAGATGAGTCTCCATCGTCAATTCGGAAGATCGCGAATCACGAAAGTAAAATATTTCAGAATTTGACAATGGACGAAATTAAATTTTTTAGTGTTATTTTACCGAAGATTCACACAGGTTTACAGCACATGGTGATCAGAAATCCTCAAACTAACGGATTAGACCCAAAGTTTCCAATTATTGCAGATAAACTGAAGGAAGTAGGGTACAGGTAAGGAGGGCTTGCAGAAATGTAAGACTTAAGTTAAAATAGTCCCAGTGCTTATTTGTATTTCAAGATTCTGTTGGCCAATCATGCTGCAAATGTAAATGATAAATGTATTAATTGGTAACAATCGTTTTATACCATTTCCTTTCAGAACACACGTTGTTGGAAAGTGGCATCTTGGATTTTTCAAGAATGAATATTTACCAACCAACAGAGGATTTGATTCTTTCTTTGGTGGGTTCATTTTTCGCAATTAAAACGCGTCCTGGCAATTGAAGATGCTTCTTTTATCTTGCCACAAGGGTTATTGTCGGTTTTCTTAATATACCATTAATTATCTGGATAGCTGATTGGTATGCCGAAATTATACTCAAGGCTAATGATTGTCTTAACTTGAATAGGTTATCTCGGTGGTGCTGAGGACTATTGGAACCATACGTATCTGGGTGGAGTGGACCTGCGACACAACACCCAAGTAGTATGGAATGCATCGGGTACATACTCCACTCATCTATTCACGCAAAAAGCCATTGAAATTGTTGAGGCACATAATAAGGATCAGGTAGATGTTTAACAACAGTTGATTAATAGTGTAAAATGAGAGATAGTTTTATGATGTCTTATGAAACCACAGGTCGTATTCAGATGGGGATGCGGACCAAGGTGCCAGGCAATTTCTTCTTCCCTCTTGACCAATGATAGAATATCAACAGGAAAAATTGCACCTTGAGTTTTTTCACTTTTTCAAGTTTAATACAAATCTATCGGCTAATACTTGGCAATAAAAAAATTGACATATTTTTTCGACCAAAAGAAGTGTAATTCATAGTTGGGTATTTGACCAATGATTCATATTCCACTTGCTTCCATCTGTTTGCTGACCCATAGTCCATATTGGACCACTGGTCAGCATGCGTGTGGAAGCAAGAGGAATATTGAGTCCGCATTCCATACTGAATACGTATATGTTAAAGCACTAGCTGGAGTTGTTTTAGTGCAGATAATTTGTTCGAGTGGCCAAAGGCCATGAGAATAAATTATCTGCCTGAAACAACGATCAGCATGTGCTTTAACAAATTTAAAGCATTTTGAGGGCTGGAGAAACCCTATAGAATTAACTTTGGTTGGCCTAACCTTTTGTCCCATTATTCTGTGATTAATGTTCAGAATCGCTCACCACTGAATGGGACGGTTAAGGGGGTCATTACTCATAGCCCTGTATTGACAGAATTGCCAATTTGCCTTTTGAAGACCGGGAAATGGCCCAGAAAGTCAGGGGAGCAAAGCGAATAACAATAGGCAGGGGTCAGCCACTGTGACACGGAGCGAGCCTTCCCGGTCTCATTTAGCATTCAGTCAGCAGGGCGATCACATACATCAATGCGGTTAAATTTTTGGATTATATGTCAACTTCAACTTGATGGAATACATACTTAGAATAGGATTTTCTCCTTGAAATTTTTATGGATATACTATGGATATAGATGTATCTTCATGCAAAAGTACAAGTCTGGATTTATATTATTTGAGGTTGAATTCATGGATTAAAAATGACAAAAAACTGGATAATATGCAGAACTGTTCAGAGTTAGCTGATACAAAAACAAGGTAAAAAATACCATAAATCATGCATTTCAAGCAATAATTCATTATTTTCGTCAATTGCAAAGTGTTTTCTGATTGATTCTACCCTGAAAAGTTGTGTCATACCTGTGCTGAATTTTTATTTTTCAGAAAAGTGCAATTTTGAGTGCACCCAGATCAGTGCACTTAAGATGCCAATTTTCATGGCAGGTGTCATTTTCTGAGAGGAAACAATAGCCAAGAGACCGTGTTTTCCTCTCAGATAATCTCACCTTCTCTGAATAGACGACAGCCCTTAAAATGCTTTAATACCCGTGGAAACCATTATTTACAACAACATAATACCATGGGACGTTTTCAGTAGCTTTAATGCAATACTCAAAGCTACGATGGAGTTACAATTTAAAAGGGATGACTTCAATGCTGGACTTAAAATTTTATATTTTCAGCCATTGTTTCTGTATTTCCCTTTACAATCGGTTCATGGACCTCCAGAGGTACCAAAAAATTACATGCATAGATATGACATAAGGGATCCAGAGAGAAGACTCTTTGCAGGTGAGAATCTGTTTCAAGCACCGTTTCTGTAATCATAGAAGAACAGAAGTTAAAAGGAATAAACTTGAAGACAACTTTAAAATAAACGATCAAATGAGTGAATGGATTAAATTGGATCAGCCAAAGGCCATTGTTTACATCATTAAAATACTACCAAGAAACAGCAATGTACAATGTACACTTGTCTGTTGATAGGCATGGTGTCCGTCATGGACGAGTCTGTCAAGAATTTAACTGAAGCTTTCAAAAGAGCTGGTCTGTGGAGTAATACCATCATGATTTTCTCAACAGGTATCACATTCGTTTCAAAGAAATTTCAGCCTTAACACCGCGCAACAAAGAACTTTTCCCTATTTGAAATAGTTAATTTTTTCTATAGTCTGCTGCACACAGCAACAAATCCAACAAGATATTTTACTTAACAATAGTGATAAGAAATCATCGGTTAAACAATTATCTTTGCATTCAATAAGACAACGGCGGATTGAACAGGATGAAAGCTAGTAACTGGCCATTAAGAGGAGAAAAGACCACGCTGTAGGAAGGAGGCATAAGAGCTGTAGGATTCGTCAACAGTCCATTACTTCAAATGAAGAACTATATCAACCATCAGTTGATTCACATATCAGATTGGTTCCCTACATTGGTCCATCTGGCCGGAGGTTCCACTGACGGGATGAAGCTGGACGGTTTTGATCAGTGGAACAGTATCAAGTAATATTAATACATGATAGTAATTAACAAATAAATGTGATGTATTTGGTTACATGATTTATTTACCAAAATCCCCTGGTCAAGAAAAACATGCCAATAGATCATATTTGTTGTCCTCAAGTGGTTGGAATGCACTGGTGGTGAATGGCGATAAATTTTTATTTACAATACAAAAGATGCAAAGATACTTATCTACTTGGGAGACTAATTACTAGAACTGACACTTTGCACAAACATTGGGCGGAAAAATAAATGCCCAGTAAAACCTTCATAAATGCCAACAATGTCTGTACACACTTGATCACAATTTTGTTATCGCAGTCCTTAATTTTTTTTTCAGTTTCAATGAATCGTCCCCACGAAAGGAACTTTTACATAATATTGACCCTTTGGAACATAAAGTTGGTCGCAGACTGTTTCCAGATTCCTTCGACAATAGAATAAGAGCTGCAATAAGAGTCGGCCACATGAAGCTCTTGACTGGAAATGTTGGTAAGAATAAGATTTTATTACATTTCAACCATTGCTTCTAACTTTGTGTGGACGCCACATCACAGTTCAAGGTAACAACAGAAGAAAGATGTCATGAAAAACTCGCCCACTTTCTAAGATAGATGAATTTAACATACATACTGAACACATTTGCTCATGTTGATACGGTGCATTTCCATTTTTTTAAAGAATAACTGACCAATTGTTCTTAAACTCGATGTCATTGTAACTTAGGTTCTTTTGCAGGGGTGGGCAAAAGGATTCCACCTCCTCATATGCGTAGTTCCGTGCTCCAGATACACGAGGATAACAACAAGAATATTTGGCTGTTCAACATAACAGATGATCCATCTGAACAACATGATCTGTCCGAGTTGTATCCTCACGTAGTGAGAGAGATGTTGGACCGACTACAATACTACGAGTCCACTTCAGTAGAATGTCTGTATCCACCGGATGACCCAAAAGCCAATCCGAGGTTACATGGAGGGGTTTGGGGACCGTGGATGAAATAACATTTTTTTTCTGAAGGACGAAGAAAAGTTCCAATTGTGCAATACATAAGCTAATTTATTGTATTATTTCTTTAAAAAGCGATCTGGTAAACCTGTGTGTGTCCAAGGGGCGTGAATTGAGTCAATTGTAATTACATAAACCTCCACACTAGACGATGTTACAGGACAGGTGGCATCATACAGTTGTCATAAAACCAAATGAAATTAACATCAGGAGCCAGTAAACTACATAGGATAATATTCGCGATTTAAAAGTGATGCGCTAGTTGCGTCATGAATCTCTTAAATTTCAGTTATTATGTACATCGAAAATTTCCTCTGCGCAAACTGAAAATTCCACGGAAACAAATTGAATGCCGACACACTGCAAAAGTTCTGATTATCAATAAATTTTGTAAGAAAGCCATTATAAAAGAAATGTGTTGGTGTTACTGATACGTAGAGCCGTTTAATTGATTAGTTCCTTAGTGACAGATCCGGGGGGGGGGGGGCTAAGTACCAAATGTTCTTCAATTTCACAGGATTTTCAGAAAATTAAAAAAATACAGGGTCGGCTCTCGCCTCTAGACTTCGGAACCGTCTCAATCGTGTTTTTCCTATTTTGGTGTTGGATCTTGCTGAATTAGACTAATTCATCTAATTGTACATGGATACTGGAATTGATTATTCATAAATAGGTAAACTCTTCATTTGCATTATCCATGGAGCAGTTCACTATTCATGGATAATGTAACATTATACATGGATAGTGCAAAAGCAATGAGCACTCTCCATGGATAGTGTAAAATGAATTTGCACTATCCATGGATTGCTAAATACATTATATGTAGACAAATTATTATTCATAGATAATAGATTCCAGTATCTATGAAGCACTTGTCTAATTCAACTAATTAGATGAATTCACCTAATTTCAAAACCAAAATAGGAAAAACTCACTTGGATTCGTCTGTGCTTGTGTGAGACCATGAAACCGCTCAACCATTAATAACTATTGTTGGAAGGATTTAAGTCCCAAACTGTGATATCTTGAAAACTTTAACCATCAGATAATATTGAAGAGCTAAGAAAGTTTTCTTTCAATGGTGACCTGTAGCTGAACCGCAGGACTGAATATACCCAACCATCTTACTTCTATCCAGAAAATAGTGTCCTGAGACAAATGAAGAAACAAATATTTTGTTCCTTTCATGCACAGAACACTAATACCTTATTTCCCAAATACTAAATGAGATAGATAGATCTCTTTGTTACAAGATATAATTGTACATTTTTTATTCATTACAGGTTGGGCACTTTTTATTCAAACAGGGTTAGTTCAAATTTCCACTTAATTCAAATTTTTGGTCATATCTTTATGGCAATCTTATCATTTTATGTTTAAAATGTATGGTTAATTTAAACACTATTAATTCAAAGTTCCACTAATTCAAAATGATTTTAACCCTTGTCTAATTCAAAGTGTCTCTAATTCAAAGTTTTAATTCAAATTATGTTGTAATTCAAAGTTTTAATTCAAAGTATGTTGCAATTCAAAGTTTAATTCAAAGTTTTTCATAATTCAAACATTTTGGTCAAAGTATTTTCTGATCCAAACTTTAAAACCAAATTTTCATATAATTCAAAGGCTTTATATTGGTCAGAGTCTGAGTTTATTTCATAGAGTTAATGAAACAAAAGCCATAAAGCAAAGAATTAAATCAAAGAAATATCTAATTCAAAGTTTTAATTCATATTAATTTCTAATTCAAAGTTTTAAACCAAAATAATTTCTGATTCAAAGTTTTAAACCAAAGTAATTCCTAATTCAACTTTGAATTACAGATCATAGTTTAATTCAAATTTCCATTTAATTCAAAGGAAAACCTTGCCGATTAAGCACTTTGAATTAATCGTGCCTGACCTGTATTGGTTATTTTCAAAATCTTAAAAAATTCCACAGAAAACTATTGCACAACATGTGTCAGAATTGTCTAATGTGGTAAAATTTTCTTGCATTTGTCTGATTCTTCCTCAGATTGTTACTTAAGATTTATGTATTGTCTAATTCAATTAATTCATCTGATACAATCCATAATGAATTATCAGTAACAAGAATAGAATTTGAAAGTGACATTGCCATAAAAGTGAAATTTGATTCAAGGTTGCTTCTGATTGCAGACACAAGGATACCAAACATAAAATTCCATAGTTACTTCACCATAATAATGTAGAATTTCAAATTTAACTTGTCATAAAACTATTCTTTGTAACATGCAATTTACCACCACACAGGAATTTTTCAGAGGTATCAGGGAGTTCTAATTAATCATCTTCCACCAGAATGTCTGATAACCTGACTAGATCCATCAAATGTTTTTCATCAGAAAAAGATGTTTTTGTGAAGTCGACATGAAGATTACTGTACATATTAATATACTTCAAAAGTGAACCAGAAAGATAGAAATATCGAATATTCATTTGACATTAATTGGCAACATGGATTTTTAATAGAGTACATTATGTTGCGCAGATGTCCTTGATCGATATAATACATATCTATATATTAGAGAAAGGTGATTCTTTTCAATGATCGGATAAAAAGTGTAGGACAAACAAATTTTAGTGGTACGTACACAGCATACAAATTTCAAACCACTGTAATTTTACAGAACGGAACTTTATTTTTGAAATAACGAAGTTTGGTAACAATAGAAGATTAGATGCTATTATTTTTGAAGGCCTTGAGAAAACTTGTGATTTAATCAGGGAAGATCCCAAAAAAATTTCGTCAAAAATTGTCCCCCGTCAGGATTGAACACAGGACCTCTAGATCATCACTCTAATGATCTACTGACTGTGCTACCCTGGTATGTGTTGACCAGAAGATTTTGGAATTTGGTCATTTCTAGACTTTAAAGGCCATGAAGATTCAGGCTGGCAACTGAATGTTGACTTACCTCAGTTGGTAGAGCATTGGCATGAAGCTCCAGAAGTCATGGGTTCAATCCTGACTCGGAGCAATTTTTGACCATTTTTTTGCTCTTCCCTGTGTAAAGATCTGTCAGAAAATCTGACAGACACGCGTATCATGAAAAACTAGAATGTCTATTTCAGCCCTTTAAGTCCTTGCTCGGGATTATGGTTACTTGCTATTGCCATGTCGGTAAAGGGTCAACGAGTGCGTTACCTAAAACTGGCTGCGACAGGCGACGAAGGAATTTTGCTTTGGAGGCCGTAATATCAATTGCATCGTCTTTTTCAGCAAGCGAAGAATGGTGACTTGGTCTCAATGTGTTCCATTTGGTGTTTCCTTCACCATGGTTATCTTCTTTTCTTTCTTCTTCTTTCTGATGCATCACGACCAGCTTTGGATATTACTAAGAAACATGTTTGGATCTAAACAGCCGCATATTGTATTTATATTGGCTGATGATTTTGGATGGAACGGCATCGGTAAGGAAAGGTTGATATTAAATATATTTCAAAATATAATGCCTCCACTTTTTTCCTGTTGAAACTTAATTTTCAATTTTCTCTCCACAGTTCAGAAAGACAGTGCACTTTTGATTAATTTCTTTTGATTAGATACTACCATCAGAAAAGTATATATTTCGACACTTTGTAACTACATTGTGACCACAGCTACGGGTTGTATTCAAACGGAAAGAAAAACTTGTTGCCTTAGCAAAATTGAGTACTTGTCACTTTCCATCAGCGTTTCAGTAGATTATGACACAATCACCAATTTGAAGGCCATTTAACTTGTAAATGGCATTATTTTGGAAAATATAGGGAAGTTTTTTCTGGACGAGTACTCAATTTTGGCTCTGAAAACCACGGCAACAAACACTTCGTTTTCTGTGAGTATAACTCCCGCCAGCGACACTTCCTTCATAAGACGTTTTGGGAATTAATAGCTATCTTGGTTCTAATTCAGAACTTTTGATTCATCTTCAGTGCTACGCCCGTTTAACATCTGAGCAAATGTCATGATCTCGTACTACATACCTTTGACTGTCCAAGTTGATTTTGGCATTTGTGGACTGTTACAGCACATCTTACTATTTAGACAGATCTAAACAACAATCTCTTTAATGTTTATTATTTATTGCATCCACGAAGGGCGCAACAACTGTCTAGGTCGCTTATATAGTAATACCCTTGTTTAGCATTAGGAGATTTCTTTTGAATTAGAACACCGAAATCCCGCGTAAAGAGGCCAATTGAATCGGTTGTCTCACACCTTCACAGATTTAGTGAATAGGGTCGAGAGCGCGGCAGGACACTGATTGGTTGGTGTCTAATTCCGACTTTTCCCCTAATGAGGCCTAAGTTGTAGTTCTCAAAAGTATACTGTAAAATTTTTGCCCTCATCTGGATCTATTTTGTAATTCTCTTCTTTATGTCTAAATTGGCTGGGTATCTCCATGAGCACAGCCAGCTTGAAGTAAAACGGAGGTGTACCTCTCTGTTCTGTGCTATTTTGCCGAATATTTGAAGTGTGAACATGTACGTACACAATTAGGATATTTCCTTTGAATTAGGACACCGAAATTCGGTACAAACAGGCCAATTGAATCCCCAGTTTCACACCTTTGCAGATTTAGTGAATACAATTCTAGCGCGACAGACCACTGATTGGTTCATGCCTATTTCCTAATTTTCTCCTTCTGTAAAATTGAATTTCATATGCACTAATGTGTGTATTCACCACGGAAAAGAAGAGTAGGCTTAGAAATTTTAAAAATCATATTGATAAGGTGATCAAACAAATTTAATGTTTTAGGTTACCACGGATCAGACATAGCAACACCAACCTTGGACGCATTGGCGTCGGAAGGAGTAAAACTGGAGAATTACTATGTGCAACCCATTTGTACCCCATCAAGATCTTCATTGCTGACTGGATTATACCAGGTTGGGGCATGTACTTAGCTAATCGGTGGAACAGAACGGCAAAAATACATACTCATATCCTTTCCATTGCCTTCTGTGTTTTTCGAAATTACTCCCTTGATTTAAAAAAGTGCAACTTCTGTGCTTTTAGAAATTGCTTCTTTGATTTAAAAAAGTGCAAAACCTTGTCAAGATGTGAAACCTTTTGAATTGGCACTTTGGGTATTAATGATGCATAGCAGTCACAAAGGAGTTATCTTCTAAAAAAGATGTTTGTTCTAGTTGCAGTAAATAGGTGCATTTGGGATAGAATATGATATTGATAGAATATGTGTCGCGTGTCGCACACGACATTCGTTATGCGACAGGGTTGGGAAGAATTGCGGAACCAGGGACAACAACAGATCGATATCCCTCGCATTGATGACTCTCGGTACACAACGTGTGTGCAATCCTAACCTAGCAGGGCTGTTAGCTGCGTGCGACAAATATTTCTAGATGGGTGCGGCATCACTAGTCACTCGACAAGTGGCAGTGGTTCACGTCCCAGAGTTACTCGAACCTTTCTATGCATGAGGCTCTTAGGCTGTGGCAATGGGGATACGGAATTACCGATCATACAGGGTTGGGTTCGGCAAATCCGACAATGTGTACGGTTTGTCAGTAATGACAGAAAAATCACTTGTCATGTACGACAAGTGGCGGTGACAAAATAAATAACCAACGACAACTCAAGATAACTCTGCAGACCTCAGTGGGGAGCGATGAGTTCGCTGCTCAGGAAGAATGTCATGACAAGGGATCTTGGAGGGTAGACGACTTCTGGTTAGAGCCTGTTGGACGTGAGGCCGACCGAATCAGACTCTCCTTTTTTGGGCAATTGCAGCCACTTTTATAGGCCTGTGGAGGGGTGCTACGCATGGGCGACAGACACGGAAAGTCATGTCCAACCCACATCCGTAGGGGTCAACGTGTCTCTTCCAGCACGACAGCTCGAGGAACTGTTGTGTGGGCAGCGATGAACGGTACCCGTTTCTCCCGTCTAATAGACCGGGGAACCGGGTACGACAAGTACAGAAAGGTCATACCGTGACATATGTACAAAGCAAGAACAAAGAGCGAAAAAATAGTGAATTCTCTCCTCTATGGTTATATAAATTAGCTAAAAGTAGCCAAATTGAACAGATGTGAATGATTCTAACAATCTGAAGTACAAGAGTTGACAATTATTCAGCACTTGACGATCAAGTTATTTTTCTCAATTAGCCCAGGAGTAATGAGTACTATTATTACTCAGTAAGCAGGTTGATGCATTCTATCTTGATTGGTTCAGAATAACCATGGGGCTAAATCTGCAAAAAAGTAGAGTGAGCATGTTATTGGGCGGGGGGGGGGGTTCATTGAATGAGGATCCTAACCAAAAGGGTTAGCATGTGATCAGTGTGTGATCATGAAAAACTACATTTGGTTACTACTTCAGATGTGAATAACCGCTCCTCTGTCACATAAAGTTAAAAGTTGTACATACTTACATCAGCACAGCCATGCAATTCCATCTTAGTTGGACTTTACTAATTAAATGTAACCCTGTTAACTCCATCCCATCCTTTAATGAATTTGGAACGTCAACTCTGCACCGTCCCATTTACGGTGCAGCCATTCGCATACACATCTTGCACATCTAGATTGAGAGCCTCACAAGGATCCAACCGGATGGGCGACCAATGGCATCAGTTGTAGCCAGAGCCAATCAGCTTAACGTA
>JBCAUG010341165.1:0-17020 GCA_038406175.1 Haplosyllis leylae
TGACCTGGCGGACACTCAATTCTGACTGGGGTTGAGTTTTACTACACAAACCAAGACAGTGTAAATATTGGTGACACAGTCTTTTATTTTTCTACTATTTGTTACTGATAATGAGTTCAGATAGGTGAGTGGTATGATTTTTGGGGAAAATGACGGTTAGAACAATCAGGAAATTTAAGAATAGATCAACGATTTTGCTTGTGTTCTCTTTGTCACGTTTTGGATGCCACTATCGCAGTGCTTTTTGGAGGACCATCGCGCAACTGTAGTTCATGGCACTATTGATATGCCATTTTCATGTCATATGGCGTAATCCCTACCTGCTGAAATATTGGATGCAAGACGAAGGAGTCATTTCCATATTGTCGAAGTCCACCGCGTGGTGTCGTTCAAAAAGGGGAAATTGAAATAATAACATTTGTTGCAAGAAATTGGAAAAAGTCTTAGTGCTTTGGCTGGTTTCCTTATTAGCTCTCTTCAGGACATTAACAGATAGATATTTACATTTAATGATCAGTTACATTTATTGGGACAAATAGTTTCATGACCCTGTACGTAACAAGGGAAGTAAGGGTTTTAACGAAGACTGACATATTCGTGAAGTGTGACTTACAATTCTTTCCTTATTTATATAATATACTTCATAACCGAAGTTCATTGCTTTTTAGTCGCCCCTGCTGTTGAAGCAGAGTGACTTATCTTCTGACTGTGGTGTTTGCTTGCTTGTTTGTTTGGTTGGTTGTAGACAGAGAACTTAATTTCAACTACTGACACCAGATTGCTCATGAGATAGATTTCAAATATTGACAATAAATGACTTTTCTTTTTACTTAATGACACCACAGACTCCTAATGACACCACAGGTGCTAAATTATACCACATATTACAGCTGTACTTACAATAATTCAGTATTATTTCATATCACATAGTTCTATTTAACAATTTAGTATTACTTAGTATCATACTTAGTATTTGATATTACTTTAACTTAGGTTGGTGCAGGTATGACACAATGCTGGTAGGCATTCTTGTTATATTTGGTTGCTACTAAAATTTAGCAATGATAGGAAACGTGAAACATATACGTATGTGAGGGGACTAAAACTGAAATTTGTTAAACTTTCGTATTGCACCACACATCAACCAAAGAGATGCCAAATAACGGACGTAACTTTTTTTTTTTTTTTTTTTGCGATGAAACCAGTTTACGCAACGCACGTTGTTTATCCGCAAACATTCATGTTTTTGAACATGAGATTGTAAAATTGAAAGTGTTTTCGAACCAGGACGAACTTTTTGTACAAATAATTGTTGATGCTGTTTTGATAACATTCACGACTCATTCAGACAATATGTACATTATTATTCATTTATCATATGACTGTTGCGACAGGACCGCCTATCTCACATAAAGTACATTTTCACTCGCCATTTAAATATCAAAATCATGTGACAGACATTGATGTTGCTGTATTTGTGGCCTGATGGTAAATTACGCCATGTAATCATGATGGACAATTTTCCTTTGTTCTGAACTCGTGTTTTTGTTTTGCTTGAGGTTGAGATTTCTGGTTGAGGTTGGCGAGAAAACATATTTGACAGTTAAATGGAGTATGTTTTCGTTCGTAATATTCGGAAAACATACTCCATTTGACTATCAAGTATGTTTTCATTGCCCCAGCAAAAACATATTAGACAGTCAAATCGAGTATGTTTTTAAAACACAAATATTTACAGTCAAAAACATACTCGATTTGACTGTCTAATATGTTTTCGGAATGAACCTCTGCCAGATATCTAGACCTCAACCTCTGCTGTAAAGGATCCACCTGAACTCGAGAACGACCAGCATTGCAATTTATAATTTCGTTATTACTGGCTGGTTTAGAGTCAACACAGTGATTGATTCGGGGGGGGGAGGCAGGGAATTTGGGAAAACCTCTTGGTAGTTTTATGAAAATTAGGTGTCTAATCAGCTGATTTGTTTGCCAGTGACGTAATTCAGTGATGTCATTTACGTGCCAGCATTGGCGGTATTTCCAACGTCACGGCGTCATATTACACATCTCATCAACGACCATTGTACTTAATGAAGGCAATTTTTGCCGCCCGCATTCGTCGTTTGCTTGAAGGTGATGTTTTCAGTCATGTCTGTCCGTGAAGGACGGGGAGAGGGTCGAGGGTCTGGTTCTATTGCATCGTAGGATATCACCGTGGGGTCCTCAAGTCCTGATTTGAATGGGGTTGGGAGGGGCAGTCTGTGATGAACGCAGAAAAAGTGGGGAACCTGCTTTAAGCAGCCACCACAGAAAAAATCCACAATTGAGCATAATACTCATGTTGAAATTTAATTTCATTAAATTGTTTGAACATACAAGCACTGCATGTCCCCGAGCCCCCCAGTTCAATCAACCGTGACTGGATCAATCAAGTGCAGCCAATCCAACATCAATGACGTAACAACATATCCAGTAGCACTGGGAAACACCCCAGCAAGATGGTGACCCCCACACCGCAGAGTGATTTGATATAGTACAATCATATAGCCAGTTATCTGCCTGCCCTAGACTAAATAAATACGAGGGTTATTCAATAAGTTCTCAGCCTAACATAGAAAGGCAGTCAAGCATAACTTAATTTAAATATTTTCTAGACACATCAACTCTATTGTAATAAAGATTACCAGTTTTGATATTTTTGTGAAGTACTATATTTAAATGGCAGCAGCTGAAATGATAGAGGGGTAGATAGATTCTGCAAATTTCCAAAATCCAATTTTAATGGTGTATGTTTGAAGCTGTGAAATAGGGAGTTATTATTTTCTAAAAACATCAATACCTATCCTAAATGATAACTGTTATATCTTTTTTAAGATCACAGATAAAAGATGTGATTACTTTTTGTAATTTATGTAACCAGAGGTAATAAATTAGAAGATACACAATATTTTTGAAAATCTGTTATACTGCCAAAATAGTGAAGCTGTGTAATTCATATTAATTGTAACATTCAAAATAACTGAAACACAAAATAACCATACCCATAGCTAATAACTGCAAGTCATATTTATTAAATTACATAAAGTTACCAAGCTATATGTAAGTGTCTCTTAAGGTCCACTAATTTTTTTGTCAAAAATTCCATGAAACTGAATTTATTAAAATTCTGGACATATCGCTTATCTTGAAGAGTACCATTTAGAGTTAATAAGAAATTAGAGGTACCTTTCTCATTTTATGATATAATCAGATTTGAATATACTTTCTCTTCTAAGTAAACAAATATCAATACTCAGGTATCCAAAAAATCTAAAAATTTTAGATGTTATAATAATTTTAAGCTGCTACTTCACACACAGTGAAATTGGTTCAAGTTATATTTTTATTCTAAAAATGACTTATGTCAATGTTATTTTTTGTTTTGATCATTTATTTGATTGCTAAAATTGGAAAATTTTTAATGACTTCATAATTCTGTAAATTTGAAAAATCTAAAATTTTGGATGTAAAGATTCATTATCTGCTTGTATCTTAACAAAACTTTAATTATTTTCAATACTTGTACTCATATAAAACAAAGTTGACCTAAATAATAAAATATGTTCAAATATTTCAAAAAATATTAAACTCACCTCAGTATGATAATTTAAATGCAATGACATCCACTGATTTTAAGCATTTTATAGGCCAGTCAAAAACAGCTTTCTAAATAATGAAAACAAAGCTGGTTGACACATTGATATATTGTTTGCTCCTCACAAGGATAGTACTTTTATTTACAAATATCAAATCAATGTGAATATTATCAGTTATATGTTAGGTCGAGAACTTATTGAACAATCCTCGTATATGGAAGATTTATCACTCCTTCATTGAGAAAATTTTGATTTTCTGAAGGCACCCATTTTTGGAAAGTTACTCAAACTGCCCTGGAGTTTCCAAAAATGACATATTTCAAAATTGACCAAAAAGAATCCTAGGATATGTCTTAAGGTGTCTTGAGCCCAAATTTGACAAAAAAATTCCAATGGGAAGTGTCCCAAATTGCCAATTCAAAATTCCCAGAGGGTATACTATTAAGTGGTTTAAGTGTAAAAACTAAAATGGCTTCCAAAGAGTAAAATAATAACAGCATTAAATGTTTTCAAACAGTCGTTTACGTGGAAAATTACCATTTTAATATCACATTCTGACAGATGGATAAAGATTGTATAGAATGCCTCCTCAGATCGTGTTATTCATGTACTTGCTTCAGCATGTCAAAACAAATAATTTATACAGAGCCTAGAAATGACAACAACTCGAACTATTTTGATGACGATTGCGATGAATGTTTTGGCGATCAGGAAGACAGACAATTTCTGCTCTTTGATGATATTGTAACGTACGTGATGACAGAGATGAACGAGTCCATGCAGCGTGAGATGGGTCACCAAATGGACGATTTGATAATTGATTGTACATACAACAGATATGAGTGCTTCACAGAAAAGTAAGTAGCCTGAGAGCATTTATGTCTATAAACTATCCACAATAGAGCTATCGTTTAAGAGCTTCCTTTGACTTTTGAACAGAACTTTTAAAAGAATCTTTAATCCTCAATACGGAAACTGCTACATCTTCAATCCTGGTATTGGACAAGTGTTCAACCAATCACAGACAGGGCCCAATTACGGTATGTGTAAGAGTATTCTGCTGAGGACAAAATATCTGAACGCTTTGCAAGTCATTGTTTTCCTTGCATCAAATTTTGGCTAAACGTTAAGAAAAATTTATTCTTGTTCAATTATTTCAGGGCTCACATTGACTTTAAACATAGAACAAGATGAGTACTTGCCGAATGTAACGTCTAAAGCAGGAGTAAGGGTTGTCATTAACCCACAGTCTCATTTCCCTTTTCCTGAAGATGTTGGAGTCGATGTGTCTGTTGGAATGTCAACATCTATTGGCATAAGAAAAGTATATTTACCGTCTTATTATTTCAATATATGCAATACTTGACCAAAAGTTGACAGCCAGTTCCTACCGATACACACATATATTCTTATATTTGATCAATAAGGTTTCTCCACTTCTCCTGGAATTCAAATATAAAGTAGACGGCGGGATTCCATTTTCCCTTTTGGAAATCCATCAAATTTAGCGCAACACAAATTGTGTTCGGGACTGAATCGTTGATGTTTTGTCACAATTTGGACTCATAAAATTGATTCAAACCAATAAAATCAGACAGATGCTTTCAGATAAAACCTAACTTTTTCAATATGTTTTCTCCAAATGATCATCTCTATTGACACTTACGGACTTCGTCCAGTTGGTTCACTGTATACTGAATCAAGTTAACAAATGATAAATTCCTTCCATAGAATTCAATTGTTAATGAAATTTTTAACTTGTATCCACATTGGCCGTGTTTACAGAAACATTAGGAGCTGTTGCTGTTTCACATTTTAAAATTCCTAGTACTGAAGAGTAAGAATTCCATGTGTGATGTTTTGGTCAAAATCAAATAGCGCATACAGAAGCTGTGGTTTTTAGAAATGAATTTTTCAGAACTTATATTTTTCTCGCAACACATTACAAACCTTAGTTCATTGAGTTTACTTGTACTTTACAGGTTTCGATGACGAGACTTGGTGGTAAATATGATGATTGCGCCGAAAGCACACAGGATTTTCATAGAAACGCCTATGAGCAAAGTTACAACTGGACATCTTACACACTTCAAGTATGTTTAATTCACGTGTCTTTAAATCTAGAATAGATCTTGAATAATACTTTTTAACCGCTATTATAATTATATCTATTCAAGGCATAATTAGCAAGACAGTGGGCATTGGTTTCAAAAATTGGAAATAAGTACCAAAGGAATACTTCCTCTACCAAAATGAATAAATTCTCGAAACGTAATCATCACTACTGTTCAAAAGTCTGATTATTCTGGAAATTTCTGTGAATCAAATAGGCTTACCTGCAATGCTGAATTACGAAAATGACTTATGTCCTCAAATTTGTAAAAAAAAACTTAGTTTTTGTGAATGCTGTTTGTAATAATGTGGTAGCATTTGAGAAATCTTACATACTTTATTTAATTTGGAATTACCTATTTAGGTTTGTCAGAAAACATGTAAACAGGCACATTTTATGCGCGACTGCAATTGTTTTGATGGCAAATTATTATTTTATGGAGATGCTTTTGAAACTATTGACAACTACGAGAACCTTGAAATTTGCGGTACCACCGATGAGCAAGGTTTGTTTCTTTATATAAGGACAGTAAATTTTCGAAAAAAAAACCAAATAGCAAAATAGGAAGTCATTTTACAGCTACAAGGGAGACAGAAACCTTACTGATTGATATACGTTTATTTTCTAACTAATAAAGTTGTACATCATGCCACCAATTAACACGGGCATAAAAACATTGATGATAAATGCCTTAAGGGAATTAAATCCCAAATACTGTTAACCAATTCAGGGCTCATCTTTGCCAAAATACGACACCACCCCAGACCTTTTTGTCCAGGTAGGGTAATTGCAATAACACAACTTTTATCACAAACCAATACCCAATAAGATACACAAGTTTCTAATTTGAAAATCTGGGAAACTAAAACGGGGTTTGGGTTGGGTGGGTTTGAAAACAAATGATCTAATAGCAGGAGAACGCTCTGATGTCACAGAGCTACTGACGTCATGACGTCATAGTACATTGATGTTCCCACCAAGAGGGCCCATCCACCTCTCAAAAACTCTCCCTTATTCCGCTTGTAAAATACAGTTTATTACTAAAATGACACTTAAATATTCATTTTCTATTCCTAGAATATTGTAAGGAAGATGTTGAAACACAATATGCAAACGGATCACTTGACTGCCCAGCATGTATCAAGTCTTGTGAGTAAGTAGAGTTCAGTAATAAGGAGTTATAAAATGCATTCAATAAAAACCCGACCTCAACGCCGCAACATGACAAATCAAACGACCTGTAAAGATTTAAGGAGTCACAACTTCTAGAAAAAAGTCTGACAACAGCTGCAAATCTACTGCATGATCGACTTCCTGACATTTTTTTGAGTAATTTGACTTCGTCAAAAATGGCTGATCATTATGCATCTGTTGTTTGTCACCCTTGCATCATCGATGTCAGTGGTGTGATTGTTATCTATCTCAGTATTTAGAATTATTACTTCATGCACTTGGTACTGCTTGTACTTGGCAATGACGAATATTAAGTAAATAAAAATGAATGCTAATACTAAATACTAAATGCATTCTATGTAGATTTACCATTTTCAACATCATTTTGTATCATTGTACCACACATTTGGCGACAAAATCTTCCACATTTTCGTCGATGGCTTTTCGCATTAGAAGAGCAAAATTGGTGAACCAAGATTCAAACGTTACCGAGTATTCAGGTTTAAAATAAGAAGGATTCTTATTTTTTTATCCAATATCAAAACTGCCTTTGGTCCAATGTTGAAAATGTATTTAGCAGAAATTACACCCCAACATCTTATAATTTCGAAGCTGATAAATTATTTGAGATGGATGATAAATAAAAAGCGCACTGCACTGAATTTCATGTTTTGTTAAACATAGAAACAACAGTTATTGGAACTTGTTAAACTTTATTTCACACACTTTCAAGAATCTTTTTATATTCTTCAGACTGGAGTACTTTAAATTGACTGTTTCCTCGGCATCATGGCCTACCGCCTCATACAAGGTACGTTATCAATAGGAGTTGCAGAAGGTACCATTTATTATGAATATCATGAAGAGCCTGCCTTCTTTAGTAACATTTTAATAAGTTCGTGTGAATTTTTGCAGGATTTTTTGTATCAATATATTGGAGCCGACAGTACAGGAGCATTGTCCATAATCAACAACAATGGCGCTGAAAACAACTTCCTGCAATTGCAAATTTATTTTGAAGAACTAAACTATGAGGAGATAACAGAAACAAGAGCCTACACGGTAAATATTAGTTCAAAAACTGTCACTGATCTGTTTGGTTTCTGGTCAAAGGAATTAAAATTGAAACAGAAGCTCTTGAAATTGAGAATCCTTGTGCACCCAACCCCACATGCTGTAATCAAATTTGTTTGAAATTTTTGCACTCAGAGGTGATGGGGACCAAAATCCTAAGACTGGTGCAAAGATGCAAAGGGTGAAAAGTATAAGAAGGCTGGTGCAAAGACAAAAAGGGTGATGAGGGTGTGAAGGTTGGTGTAAAGGCAGAAAGGGCTGAGAAGGCTACAAAGGCTGACACATGTATACAGTTTGGTGCAAAGGTGCAACGAGTTGTGAAATGGTGCAAAAGCAGTCTAGTCCTTTGCACCAGCTTTCACACCATTTGGATGAATGAGTCACCTTGTGAAACTTTCACTACCTGATATTTTACTTTCCAGATTTTCAAGTTTATGTCTGACCTGGGAGGAGCGATGGGTATGTGTCTTGGAGCATCGTTTATTACAGCCATGGAGTTTGTGGAACTATTTACTGATCTGGGAGTTCTGTTTCTAGCAAAGTGTAGGGGCTCAAACAAAAACAACAAAGCCACTAAGTTCAAAAGCAGCTCAATGAATTCAGTAGGAGTCAAATAGTAACCTTTGAAGGAAATTCATTGAAATGTACATGAAACAGTAAGAAACAGAAGCGATTCCAAACAATCGGTGTTCAGGGGAGCGGTGGAGGGTCCCTGGCCTGCTGGGCCTTTCTCTCTATGTACTATTCCAATAAAGCATGAGGGCACTTTCAGAGACTATTTAAATCTCTTCATATGAATATACCTGTACATCTTTGTCATTTCTGCCTGGACATGGTACCTAAAATAGATATGTTATTCCCGTGATATTCAATAGTCGGCAACTTGTATCTACGGATTCTCATAGAACTAATTAAACCGTATTTTTAACCTCATCATAGGTGTGATATGTTCTTACATCTGTCTAATATACGTAAAAATCTAACACATACACATAAATATAAAGAGTTTGTTTGTGTGCCCGTGTCCCCTTAATGACACGACAAACAAATTAGAGGACGTATGCAAATACTGAAAATGTAAGATTAAAATTCATCTATCCATCTGACCATCCGTCCATCTCACCATCTGTCCCTAATGACACAAGTGGATTTTAGGAAGGAGGCCCAATAGAGTTTTTCATTGAATTCAATGAATTCAGGGAATCTGATAAATTAATGAAGCATGAACTGGGGTCAGTTTAAAGATCCTCTCCGTTGCCTGGGTCTTGCTGGTGCAGAGATAGCAAGCTCGTCACTTACACAAGAGAACATTTTCGAATACGGTGATTGTTTTTGCAAGAAACTTCTACAAATTCTATAAAATCTGCAGATTTTACAGAATTCATTTGGGAAAAACTTAAATGTTTAATGATATAGCAATGGTTTAACGAGATGACATTCTGCAAGGAAGTGATGGCGCGAGCTAGTTTTTAACAACACTAGTTAAATTTAAATTTAAAGTTCAATTGTAGCAAACATTTTTTGGACTACAATGGGTCGAAGTAAAGTCATATTAATTCGGAAAGAGCAAATCAATAAAAAAGACAAATGGGTAATTGTCTAACTGATATAAATAAAATAAATTAACTGATATAAATAACATAAATTAATGCATGAGTCTGTATGCATTGTAATGTGAAGCTGGATTTCTTTTGGACAAGTACAGTACTCATGTCCTTCCAGGTTACATAAAGTTTGTTCGTCCCTGATTTATTGAGTGAATACAAACATGAAGTGCAATGTTTGTTCTCAATATTTTGGGCATATTGCTGAAGCTTGTTTAAAAATTGAAGGACTCACACCAAATTTAGGGAGTAATAATTGGGAAACACTGCTCTTGCACGGGTAGTATTCAGTATGATATTCGACCCTAGTGCTAGGCAGAAGTCGTATGACCTGATGACCAATGATAGAATATCAATAGGAAATATGGCACCTTGAGTTTTTTCACTACTTCAAGTTTAATACAAATCTATCAGCTAATATTTGGTAATAAAAAAATGTTGACATATTTTTTCAACAGAAAGCAGTATAATTTATTGTTGGGTATTTAGCCAATGACTCAATATCCCTCTTGCTTCCATATGCATGCTGACCAGTGGTCCAATGTGGACTATGGGTGGAATATTGCGTCATTGGCTAAATACCTAACAATAAATTATACTGCTTTTGGTTGAAAAAATATGTCTAAATTTTTTATTACCAAATATCAGCTAATAGATTTGTATTAACTCCTTGTGCACTGGTTGAGAAGACGGTCTCGTTCACTGTTTTTTCCCCATCCACCGCATCTTATACACTTTTCTGGCCTGTAACAACACAAACCTAAGTCTCCTTTGGTTGTACCAACCAGCATAGATCTATGGCTGCAGCTTAGATCTAGATCTATGGCTGTGGGATCATCTATAACTATGGCTGTGGCTTAGATCTAGATCTATGGCTGCAGCTTAAACCTAGATCTAGATCTATGGCTGTGGCTTAGATCTAGATCTACAGCTGCAGATTAGATCTAGATCTACAGCCACAGCTTAGATCTAGACCTACAGCTGCAGAATAGATCTAGATCTACAGCCACAGATTAGATCTAGATCTATGGCTGCAGCTTAGATCTAGATCTATGACCATTGCTTAGATCTAGATCTATGGCCACAGATTAGATCTAGATCTACAGCCATGGCTTGATCTAGATCTATGGCCACAGATTAGATCTAGATCTATGGCTGTGGCTTAGATCTAAATATGTGGCTGTGACTTAGATTTAGATCTATGGCCACAGATTAGATCTAGATCTATGGCCATGGGATAGATTTAGATGTATGGCTGTAGATTAGATCTAGATCTACAGCTGTGGCTTAGATCTAGATCTATAGCCATGAATTAGATCTAGATCTATGGCCACAGCTTAGATCTAGATCTATGGCTGCAGCTTAGATCTAGATTGATGGCACAGCTTAGATCTACAGCTACAGCCACAGATTAGATCTAGATCTATGGCAATGGCTTAGATCTAGATCTATGACAAAGGCTTAGATCTAGATCTACAGCCACAGCTTAGATCTAGATCTATGACCATGGATTAGATCTAGATCTACAGCCCTGGCTTAGATCTAGATCAATGGCCACAGCTTAGATCTAAATCTACTGCTGTGTCATAGATCTAGATCTATGGCAGTGGCTTTGATCTAGATCTGTGGCCATGGATTAGATCTAGACTTATGGCCACAGATTAGATCTAGATGTATAGCTGTAGCTTAGATCTAGATCTATGGCCATGGCTTAGATCTAGATCTATGGCTGCTACTTAGATCTAGATCTAATCCACACACACACACACACACACACATTGAGGTGCCACACCCACTTCTGGTAAAAGGGAAGGCTACATAGTTTTAGAAACGCTGGTTGGTACAACCAAAGGAGACTGAAGTTCTGCTGACTATAGTCTGATTCAGTATGGGTAGGAATGGAAAAAAAACGAGACTGCGGTCTCATATGGCTAGGTCGGTTACCGTACGAAAGTAGCTCCGGCGCACGAAGGGTTAAACTTGAAATAGTGAAAAAACTCAAGGTACCATTTTTCCTAATGATATTCTATTATTAGTCATGAGGGAAGAAGAAATTGCCTGACACCTTGGTCCGCATGCACATCTGAATACGACCTGTGTCTTGGTGAGTGACCGGGAATTTCTACAACGCATTTTTTAGAAACTAGTTATTAACGAAGCTCGGGTGTGCTCGATTGGGTGAAATTTGGTTGTTTTGCATCGAGCAGGTATCACCGCTTCCCATTGTTTTGGTCGAGTTTTTCCTAAATAACACGAATCTGACATTTATGGTATCTTTGTACAAAACTAACATCGAGAGGTTTTAAAAAGTTCCAGCAAAAAGTAAAGTTACCACCAGTGGAAATTGAACTCATGACACTGGTCATCACTGGTTTAGAAGTCTGATACCTATCCAATTTCGCTAACCAGACATGTACTAAATAGGAAATCCTTAAATTGAACTTTGTTCCATGCACCACTTAACTTTTTGGACTTGGATCATTTCTAGATTCAATAGAGCATGACTTTATTAGGATCTCACAGTCTAAGACTGGTAAGGCATGGGACTTCTAAACTAGTGATGATCAGTGTAGTGAGTTCAATTACGAATGAAGGCAACTTTTAAAACTCACAGATGTTAGTTTCTGTACAAAAATACTAGAAATGTCAGACTTGTGTCATTTAGGAAAAAACTCGGCTGTGAGAACAACAGAAATAGCCCTGTGACGGGCTGAGCTGGTTTAAGTTAAAAAGATGTCAAATTGTCAAAAAGATGTCAAATGTCAAAAATCAAACACCTGGACTGTGGAGGAGGTTCACAAAAAAATTGACATAATGAGGTTCACACATATTGACATCAATTTTGACATCACATATGATGGTGACCAAAAACACTTGAAATGTCCATAGAAAGTATTTTTGACCAATTTTGATGACCTTGGTATGTGACATTAAAATTCTCCGAAAAATTCCCTGTTTCCACCCCAGTAAATTTTTCTCATTTTGACATTACATACCCTTGGAGAAACATTAGATTGATCACTCATATCAATTTTGACCTCTCAACCCATGCACGAAACAAGCAGTGGCCAACAAAAAAATTCACAAACTCTCAATTTACAAGAAAACCATTAATCGCAAAAATTCTCAAAAGGTACCATTTGGCAGTCAAAAAGGTGTCCTACAAACCATCAATTGACAGTGGACCCCTATCTTCGACCCTTCATGCTGTAAACGGATAATTAGCAAAAAGTGATGTAAAATTTGCCACTGATTCCAAATATGTGCTTAATTTTGATATCTTTGTTATAGTTTGATAGTTTCATGATTACATAAAAATTTGAGGTTGCCTCACATTTTCCTCATTTCTGAAGTTAATTCGTGTCCAAATTTGATGTTTGAGTACTCATTTTGAAGCTTAGGACCTGCTCTACAAGAATCTGAGCTACAATTGCCACTAGGGGCCTATGAGGTACCTCAAATTGGCAAAATGTGTCCAAAAATTGCCAAAATCAGTGATTTTTGGACACATTTTTGCCATATTTAGGTGCCTTATAGGCCCCCTAGTGACAATAGAATATGTCATAAGGTGTTTTGTGTCCCAATGTGACAAAAAATTCCAATGGGAAGTGTCCCAAATTGCCGAAAAGAAGTTGTCGATTGTGATCCTATAAGCAATGAGAAAATAGCGCCATAGGCTGAGGTGATTTAAGTAGAGTGTCAAAAAATATGTGAAATGTCAAAAAATATGTGAAATGTCAAAAAGAGGTCATTTGTCAAAAAGTGACAGTTGGACTATTGGGGAGGTTCATAAAAAACAACTTAACACAAACAGGTTTTGTATGTAATAAGGTCAATTTTGATATGACACATGAAACTAATTGTAAATTGGTCATAAATATTGTATGGACATTTTGATCATATGATGATGGTCATCAAAAACCCTCTAAATGCTCTTTAAATATGCTTTGTACCAATTTGATGACTTTCATACAATATGTGCTCTCACTATGTTTGAGCCTTGTTCTGTTCAGTTTAATTTTTTGTGAGCCTTGTCCATAGTCAAGTCATTTAACTGTTTGACACGACATATTGACACATTTTTGACATTATGACACATTTTTGACATTATGACACATAAGTAATTAATAAAACCACTTCTGCTCATCATAGGGCTTTTTTTTTGTTAAATTGGGGGTGGATTTACCCTCTGAACCTGTTGTTACTAATCTTGCTTTTCAAACTTCCAACTTGTGTTCCAAATTAATTGACTGGGGGTGAATTAGGTGGAACAGTTTAGAGTTTCCTTCACCTGGGCACAAACATTGTGCAGGGTCATCTCAGGCTTATGAAATTGGAAAACTTCATGACAATGCATTTTTATCAACACTATAATTCACTTTGATATTTTGTAGGGATAAAAATCTTCACAATATATTTTTATCTGTATTACAATTAAGTTTGAAATTTTGTTGGAGGGAGAGTACAAAACTTTATGACAATATATTTTCATAGCAGAAAGTTTCCCACTATTGGAGGGGAGGTGTCAAATTTTATGACATCTTCAATCATGCTTACATTTGTGTGAAAAATTTGTCACAAATGTGTCAAAAAGTGAGTTTTTAGTTCAACAGCCTATGGCACTTTCTTAAGTGTGTCACACTACCCCTCCAAAATCACACAGCCTGTATAGCTGCCCTTCTCAGACTAAATTAAAAGGGAGGTAATTGTTGCTCCTTCATCAAAAAAACTTAGATTTTCTGAAGGGGTTTCTTTTGGAAAAAATACTCAAATGGACCTGGAGTTATCATAAATTGACATATTTCAAAAATGACCAAAAAAGGAGTCCTTGAATATGTCATAAGGTGTCTTGTCCAAATTTGACAAAACAAGAGAGCCATGGATGTTGGCTCATGGCGTAGCTTTGTAATCTAGTACAATAATTCCCACATTTATTAGAAACAGAAAATGATCTTTCCCCTCAAAGGCTCACAGAGAAATGAGCACAGATCTCTGGGATTTTGACCTGACAACAAATGTATTGATGGACCACTTTTTTTTTTATCTATTTATGAATCTCACAAGAATATAGTCCCCTCCAAGCCAATCCCAGGTAAGGATTTGATCTTAGAGTAATCTCAGTTATATCTCAGATTTATATCACAGAAAACCAACATGTATTAATACACTACTTCTCCATCTCTTTGTGAATCTCAGAATGAAATAGTCCCATCCCAGGTAACATTAGCCAATTATAGGAAAGGATTTGATCTCAGAGAAATCCCAGTCACATTAATTTTAAACTATTATTATTAAACTAATATGGAAGTCTCAGTGGTTGAACTTATGATTACAATCGCTATATATACTACACTATACTATATATAATACCAACAAGAATACCTACCAACATTGGGTTGCACCTGTAATGTGTGGTGTCATTTAGCACTTGTGGTGTCATTAGCATCTGTGGTGTCATTAAACAGGAGTGACATCTAGTGTCAAAATTTCAAATCAGTCTTGTGAGCCACCTTGTGTTAATAGTTGAAATTAAGTTCTCTGTCTACAACCAACCAACCAAACAGACACCATACAGAGAAGATAAGTCACTCTGCTGTCTTCAGCAGCAGGAGCGACTAAACTTTTGCTAGTATTAAGGCTATTCCGAGGAATTGTATCCTTTGCGGAAAATTGTGCGTTTTTCAGAGAATCAGTCCTTTCTTTCTAAAACAACAAAAAGTTTCTTTGGAAAAAAAACCAAACACAATACAGCGACATGAACTCCAGACCCTGAAGACTGATGGTGTCTTTTTTCACTCCTTTCTTGTGTTTTCCCTGTTTTTGGGTCTCAAAATAAACCATTTATCCCACTACTACTATCCACAGAAACAACTACTATCATTCTCTAAACTACTATCACATATGTAATTAAGTCTGTTGCAAAAATTTTACTCCCATTATTGGGTTGTCTCTAACTCAAAATTTGTTTTAAAAACAAGATTGTGTCTACATCCCACCACAACCCTTTTTGGAGGCAAATTCCCCGTGTTAAATCATATTTCTAAATTTTTTATTCCCGGTGTTTTCCTTGTTTGGAATAATGAACATCTTAATTCCCTGTTTTCCTTGTGCTGTGGCCACCCTGTTTGTAAGATTTTCAACAGACCCACAACTAAATATGCTAAATAATTTATTCCTGATCATCTTTATAAATAGCACAAGTACAAACTCCAAAAGGTAACTTTTAAAGCTGCATCTGACTTGCATGCAAGTACATGTAATATCATGTACATACGACAACTCTGCTATTTCTGTACCGATCTTTTCAACATGTAAATTGTTAGGTTAAATCTCCGTAGCACAAACGTAAGTTCTAACCAAAACAAGTCGAGAATGTATTTTTTATTCAATTACATCAAATGCTTCGTGTTGTCCAGATGATGTCTTCCCCAGACCTGGTGAAAAATTCCCAAGTCCACTTACTGTTTCTATCTTATTCCTTGAAATAAAACTGCTCATTTTGCTAACGCGTTTTCTGGTTCCAAAGTGTGGAGCTGCAAATAACAGCATTTACTTCAAATAGTAACTCTTATATTTCCTTCCTCACCAAAACACCTCACTTTTCCCAAAAAAATTGCTTGTCGGAAATTGTCTAAAATCCCCCGATACGATGAAATCTCAACGTCTGGAAGAGTGGAATTCCTATTTTCACAATTTTTTTAGTGCCCAAAGTATTAAAATGCCAGAAACCGTACAAAACATCCGGAAATGGACGCACAACCACCCATCATTGGCTAATCTAGACAGTTTGGTTGCCTTTTTTCCCTTTTGGGGGTGCGGGAATTGCCCCTATACTAGCTACATCTCTACACGCAATCTTTATCGCTAATGACAATGACATAATGATAGTTAAACACCCATCATATTTGTTGAGGAAACAGAAAGTATGGTTGAATTGTACATATAGCACGTCCTGCAATATCGGCACCAACCAACAATCTGTTACTCCTGCTAATATACTCTGATTAGGCTATCAATTAAATCGATACAAGAAACTAAACGTTTTTACTCACAATCTTATTTGGAACAGTACCACTGCGTACACAAGTACTTGTACACGGATGAAGTATTTCTGGCCTTTTTCTGTCTGGGTTTCGTATTTGAATTAAGACAGGTAAGGCAACGTCGCTCTGCTTCTGAAGCTCGTGTGATGGTTCAGCAGCTGATGCTGATGCATGAATCAATTTATTAGTCTCCGCAGGGAGACTATCTGTGATGCACTCACTCTGACTGGGTGGATATCTTTGTGTCAAAATTTTGTAGTTCACCCCAAACTCTCACAAGATGTCAGCACCAAAAGTTAGATGTTGGGGGGGGGGGGGGGGGGGGGGGGGGGGGGGGGGGGGGGGGGGGGGGGGGGGGGGGGGGGGGGGGGGGGGGGG
>JBCAUG010341276.1:0-17020 GCA_038406175.1 Haplosyllis leylae
ATTGTCCACTTGTCTATTGTTACGTAAAAATAATCTATTCAGTAAGTCTATTCATGTTAGTAAGTTTTCTTGCAAAGAAAGTATCGTACAACATCAATAGAAACACTTCAAAAATTCTTTAAGATCATTGCAAGAGTGATTTTCAAAAGGTGTCAAATTGAGCTTGACACTCATTTCACAGCAATAGATAAAGGATAAAATGACGCTCTTCGTTAATTTGTTACCACTGAAAACAAGTTGCCAGCGGAGTTCCTAGAAATACGTGGGCGTCATTATGAACTTCAAACATAGTTTTTACCAGGGAATAAGGACATCGTCACACACCACCATGTAATTGAACATCAGTCTTTTCTCCCCCTTTCAGAAAGTAACAAACAAGTTTGTAAATTGAGTAAATTTCCATTAACTTTTCAAAGACTCGGGTTACTCAAAGTATAATTTCTTCATCCTGTACATACAAGTCATCCATGTCAAGTCATACTATATTTTTCCTCTGAAAGGCTGACTCGAAACGTTAAAAACCTTGATTGCCAATTTTCATAAATGTAAGACAAAACTTTCCTTGACCATGCAGGGAATCTTTTTCTGTGCTAAAAATAGAAAAGAGGAAATTAGGTTTTTACTCTTATTCGTGAATTTAAGTGTCTGTCTGTTTAGAAATATCTTGCAACAATCAGAGGAATTTCCACATGAGAAACTGTGTGGTTACGAAATTTAATTGGAGTAACCGCAAAAAGTATTGATGTGTTAACCTTTTTCTACAATGGCTGTAACCAATTTATAAAAGTCTGATGGCTAAAAAATCACTTTTAGATTTTTTTGAAGTCATTGCAAGTTGAAATAAAAGTAAAAAAGACAATAAAAGTTTGTCCCATGCTCACTATTTTTTGTTGTGCTTCTATGCTGTGAGTGGTCATGCATGACCATGTGTTAAAGGTCCAGTGAGAACAATAGAAAACCATGCTGCTGCTGTAGAATATCACTTACACAGTGACGTTTTCACCAATACCAAGTGATATTCCCCAACTAGTGAATTTGAGTATTCACCGAGGCCATGGGCCCAGGTGAATACCATTCACTAGGAGGGGAATGTCACTGGTATTGGTGAAAATGACACTGTGTGAGGATTTTATTACATAGTTGTTTCCTCGTAATTTGCCTTTTTAGACACCGAGATGAGCCTTTGCTGGCCACCAGTGTTGATGTTTTGTTGGCCATCGCTCATTGCTAAGCAACACTCTTCAGTTGGCTCTCAATGATTGGCTGTACATACTGGGGCTCCACCCCCTTGGCCAAATTATGGATAACAATGTGGTATTGGTGCTTTTTAGGTGGTATTCATAGTTTTTGCTTAAAATTTCCCAAATACAATATTTATCATTAATTTGTAAAGGCAACTTCAACATTGGCCCGCACCAACTATGTAATAATTCTTTTTACATTGGATCAATTTGTTTCTTACTTGAATTGTTCAGCAGTTGATGATATTTAACAAACATCTTCTCTGACAAAGTATGTTTGTGAAACAATTAGCATCCGGCATAGGATGTTGGACATTTCTTGTCTAAGTTCCTTAATCATATTCATCAAAATGTGGCTTCATATAACAGCTAATTTGAAATTGAAGCTTCGATTAATTCTCACATTCGAATTCCTCTTTGCTGGACATTTCTTCACCTGGCTGAGGTATGAAAACGATAAGGTGCTGAATCAGGAAGCCGATTCTGTGCTTTACAGCAAACCTTGCTCAGCTGTTAATAGAAGCGGACAGGAACTGGCAGGCCATGTAAGGTAAACATTGAGAGGATGCACTGTGCAGAACAAGGCGTTTGCTTGGAGCTGTTCCAAGGTGAGGGGAAGCGCGGGTTCAGAGTCAAGAGATTTGTGGACGTCAGTTAAAATTGATGGATCTTGCTGGTTTAACGCTCCATCCAGCAGACTCGAAGCGAAGACTAGTATATGTGGAGTCCAAGCTGAACTTAGAGAAGTCTCTATCTTTCAGAATCTATAGAATTCCTGTACACGAACTCATCCCTAAAACTACCAGAGGCAAAGGCATGATCAGTGATTAAATGGCTTCATTAATTCAACATGACGGATAAATTTGGAAGTTAACTATGTTTCTCTAGTCGCTTGAAACCCGACTTTACAACCATTGCCTAACATTTTAAATAACCTTCGTTCCACTTTCAGTTTCTGTTTAGGTTTTGTAACCAATTGTCTTCAAACATCATGGAGGCCAGGTATCTAACTGCGAGACTGCGATAAAAGAGATTCATTTTCATTTGTGCAACCCCAGATAGAAAGTCTGTTCCTAATATCCACGGTAATTTTATTTAAACAGCGACAGCAGCTTCCTTTCTGTGGTCTGCTTTATTCCTTAGGAGGTTCACTTTTTAACAAATTAGCAATAATCTGGAAAGAAATGAATATATCACAATAAAAAGTAAATGTAAAACCCACACAGACGTTCACTTTGAACTACAACAGGCAAAAATGGGTTTGCAGAGCTACTTGAAGATCTGTGTATTCCACTGGACATAATTTCGATTGCGATTTTTCAATAATTAGTTTCTTTTAAAGATTCTAACTAAATCAGTACCAATCAAAATAACTATAGATCAATATTTTGGTGCAACTGTATTTGCACAATTGATATGAATGGCTTTTTAGGTCAGATTTCTATGCCATACGTAAATAACTGTACGACACAGTGGTTGACAATGGACTTTATGAATGAGTGAAATCCACAGCCGACAAATTGCTTGAAAGCTGAATCCTTCCAAGCTACCTTTCTCAGAAGTTGCATCTCAATAAGTGAGCAATACTCTGAATAACATCTAAGGAAAATAACTTCAGCAATATTAATGACTGGTGATATCTTGCAGGATTTGTGCAAATGACATATAGGAAATGCCAAGGGCTTGGCTGGCCAACAATCAATAACCCCGAACCAGACAGCCCTAGTCAACCACCTGAATTGCCCGTTTTCGCTGGGAAAAGGTATATAAATTATCAGTAGCGTAGGCTATGCAATGATGATATTTCTCCAGCTTTACTCTAAATGAATGCGTATTTTATAAAAGGAAAATCGACTCCAAGTTACGAAGGGGTAGTCTGTATGGAATAAAATCATTGAAGCTCAATAATGATTCCTATTTGTTTTACGGCCTACGGAGTAAAAATAATCGCTGCTAAATCGATGAAAGAAATTGATTTATGACACTTAAACATGGAGAAACAGACATGGAAAAATGTGTTATCTCTGTGAATTTCGTCTTTGCCACAAGAGTATGACACGCCAGTAACGAGTCCTTTGCGTTTTCTCCCCGCAAATTCATATGCTCACAATGTAGATTTACTGAACCAATATAGGTTTTCGTGTCCATTTGACTTAACATTTGTGACAAATTGCTGTTAAATCGATCAACTGAAAGGCGGATTTCTGTAGTTTTTTCCCTTTACCCTTCCATGTTGAATACGGAAGGTCGAGTCTTATTAGAATCGGTATAACAGTTTACAGTTTGTAATCTATATAAATATCTATTTTATCCATGGTTGCTTTAAAATAAGAATGCAAGGAAGTTCTTGCTGTAAAATGTCCACAGTAAGTTCCAAAGAATTGTTAACTACTTGTTTAACTGAACAATCACAAAAATAAGAAGGTGAATGTTCGATCTCATATATGTAAATTATTCTCAATTTCTACTGCTTTTACTTTGATAACGAAAGTATTTTTATGTGGCAATTTTTATGAGAATTTAGTTGATCTTGGCATCTAAGGTCAACTGTCACTGTTGCTTACCGATCGTGCATCCGAAATCCATCACGAAGATTCACATGTGAATCACAATGAGAGTGAGTGACGTTTTCACTTGAACGAAAACAAACCGTACTATATTTTTCCAACTGATTAGCCGCTATGAATTTTCGTTGAAAGAATCAGAAGTACAGTTGTATTGCTGAGAACCATAAGTGGTGAAAGGAAAGCTTTAATAAGGAACATATTTCACAAATAATATTCTTGTAATTATTAAATGGCCTGTGAGCAACTAATACCAGCAATGTCACAAATATCTTTGCAAAATCAGTAATGTCCATGTGGCTCATTAAAAGCATCTTTTTTAACAACGTGAGTACATTCAGATGGCAGAAGAATATACATGGAATGAAATTTTTCAAAAAAAATTTACAGGATACAACGTAGCCGAATGGGACCAACTTCTCGGTGTATATTTCTTTGATAAAGGAATCCATAATATTTGTAAACACATATATAGACTTGGCATTGGCAGTAGAAGTACATTTCAAATGAGTTGTTCTACTACCTTATTACCTTTAATGATTCCACTATTGCCACAATGTCATAACATGACACAGGGTTTGGCGCTGGTCCACAGAGGATCATTGTCAAGTGTGCTTTAACTGCAACTGTGTGAATGGAAGCAGTTTTTGTCGGAAAATCGCAACTCCTACACATAAATGTAAGCCTCGTGATATCACTGTGGCGACATAAATCAACATCAAATCGGAAAAACTGCTTGCAAGCCCCTTGGTTCTTGTTGCACCAGCTGTGTGCTTCTAAATCAAATTTCCAAACACATTTATAAATTGCTGATGGAATTGTCAAGCATGTAACTAGTCGATTGATAAGCAATTCTACTGTGTGATCAGGAAGCAAACACGGAGGTGTACATTTGGTGTGTGGCATGACAACGAAACCATATTAATTGACACATGTATAAGGAAAGGCTTCAACAGAAAGTCGTGTCTCTCATGTTTGAAATGTTGCCTTTGTAATCGCGATTTGATTATGCGTCTTCATAATCTCATTGATGTCCCTTAGATAATTATATTACATACATCAGCTAACAAGAATGTTCCGATGCATCTGACCACTGATTTATATGGAATTTACCACTAATTGCTTAAAAAGGTCAAAATGTCAAGTCTCCACAGATTTTAATTTATACTCAATGGACGTATCCCTCTCATGAAATTCACCGAATCAATCGCTGTGTGATTTCTTTGGAATTGACCAAGAATTCCTGGGTCCAGTAAAATTAAAGTCCACTTTGGTTTCTTTCAGTCAACCTTATTCATAATGTTGGTGTTCTTAGAAAATAATATCTTATGCAAATTTGAAGAGATGCCAAAAATATATCGCAAGTAAATGTTCCCTGTCGAAACATTTTTTTTTCTGTTTGCTTTCACCAACAAGAATCCAAGAAGATTCAGCACTGCAGAAGTTAGTATTTCTGTGTTGATGTCGAAATAATGTTGGAAGTAAAAGAGAAAGTAGTGTGTTAAACGTGCAGATATTTACAATTAAGTCAGTCCATTACAACTTAAAATACACCAGGCGCCAAATTTATCGCCAATGTGAACTGATCATAAAGTGACAACTTCTTCTCCAATCAGTTTCACGTATTCTCCCTATCTCCACTTTTATTTTCACTTCTGCATAGGAATTTTTTAAAGGGAAATAGCCATCAGGAAATTTAAACGCAAAAAGCTGTCCCCATTGCAGGTCGTAATGGCCATTCAGCTATATGGGTATCTGCCTTTTCGCAAATTAGGCTGCACTAAATGAAGGCAGGATCAAGCAAATAGGTCTGCCATGGACATGACTGGCATGACGGTTCGATGGGCGAAACAAAAGGGGATAAGTGCAGAGCAAAAACCTCTTTTTATCAATATATCATGTATGTTTATATTATTTGTACATCTATCGGTTTTTGTAATAATAATGAAAATTGCAATGTTGGATTATGTATTTATACACGCAGTTGTCGAGTATGTCGTCCTTTCTGTACCAAGCTTGATTTATGCCCGCAGGATGGTTTTGCGACAAGACGAAATTCAGGCATCATCCACGCCTAAGATGAAAATATAATTAATTTTCTTCGACATTACTAAGCAATTAAAAGTGCAATTTATCTCGAAAGGTATAAAGATCATTTTTGTGAAGGCGTTTACATTTATTTGCCTTGTCTGAAGTATAACAAATATAATTCAGTTTTTGGAATCACTGGGCACACCACAGCAAATTATTTGAAGCAATATCATTTGTAAAAAAAAACCTGTTCCATTCACTACTATACAAATTAAGAAATGATAGACGCCATCTATTGTGACTCAATGTAGCACAAAGATGTCAAGTTGTGGGCATTAGAAAAGAAAGGCAAGGCTGTTGTATTCACTACTTGAACAGTATCAATGAATTAGCTAAACACCCTTTTCACAGACATCAACTGAAGGCCAATTATCACAGCTGTGATGATTCAAAATAGTTATTGAAATGTGTTACAAACTGCTCTGGACAAATCAGGTTATGTATTATCCCTTTCAGCACTGCTGTACCCACTGGAATATGTAAAGATTATATTATCTTCAGACGCTTGGCAAATATCAGATAAAAACTGATGGTATTGTTCAAAATGATATAAGTGACTTCATCACAACTTGCATGATCCAATGAAAATCAGAGGTTTGGATGAACCACGGGGATAGTGTTGCTTGAAGCTATTTACAAATTTTACTTTTCATAGAGGGTTTGTTAAGCACGGAACAGCCTTTAGACTCCAGTCAAGTGGAAAGGGATGTTTGCTTTTGGAGACATAACTATCATTACATATATGTGGTGCCGCCTTTAGGCGGGCCCCCTTTTTGTTTGCTGGCCGCAAGTGCTTTAGGCGGTCTCTCCCAGTAGAGGCCCCCTTTCCAATACAGCAAGCACCTCTCTTGAAGAGGCAGGGCCTTTCTCTCAGAGAGCAAGCTCTCCCTTGTGAAGAGAGGGGCTTTTGCGGGTGCTTTGGGAGCCTTCTAGATCTAATCCAGAATGCTCCTCATACAAGCATTACGATCCTTACGGGACGCCTTCCATACATCATCCATGTCACAGTTGCTGGGGCATGCCTGACCAATGAGTGGCCTTCCTGCCACTCTTGTCACGCATGCTTCATGTGATCGGTGTGTGCCTGGCCAATGGGAGGCTTGTCTGCCCATAAGCCCTGAATGTTCGATTGCACCTTCTATTCTGATGTCACACCTAGTATAAAAGCTGGTGCAACTCTACCCCCCACACACTCATCTTCTGGCAACTGATGCATAGGCATCAGTTGTCAGATTCACAGCTTTGCAGACAGAAAAGGCTCTCCTTCTGGGTTGAGCAGCTGCTTCAAATTGAAGTTGCCACCTCCTTGTCTTTTCAACTCATTCGACGTGAACTCAGTGTATTAGACTGCTGCTGTACCCATGTGACTGCCACCACCTCTCGGTAGGAGGTTTATACTTAGTTTTGCTAACTTTAGCTGAAGCTGCCCGCCTCTCCCACGGGAGGAGAGGCTAGTTTAAAGTTGAAGGCAAGGCTGCAAGGCGCCGCCTCCGCACCTTGTGGCGTGACATATATAATTTTAAATGCTTAATAAATTTCAAAAAGGTTTAATACATAAAATCACCCAAATCATTACCTTGGAGTGGTAAATACTGAACACACAAAACACTGTTCAGTAAATGCAATTGGTCATTGTTCTTACGAAGTTTTGAGGAACGTAGTGCTCTGTTATGAGACTGTTGAAATCCCTACTCGATAGAAATGGGGCCCAAGTCAGAAATGGAAGAAAACCAAGCATCAACAACCAAACAACAACAAGGTGATGTGCATGACTGCTGCAAGGAAACTGTTCCAAAATAGACTGCATTGGAATAAATGTTTGTGGCCATCACCAGAAAAGTAACACATGACTAACGGGATGGGTATCGACAAAGAGAGTTCACATTAAGCTTGAATAGGGCCTCCAAAAATGTAACAAACTATTCTCTGTCACATGGACAGGTTCATTCTCGTCTGTGGTACAAGTCACAGAAATATAGTGTGTGTCCAAATGATATATTATGGATATTGCCTGGAGTCAATGCTTTTACGCAGTTACATTACTTGCAAAAGAAGGACACTGGCTGTTTTCACACAAAGGCACCAGTTTTACAGTGAACTTGGAGATACATCACATGTAGTTTCAGTTTTACATTGGTGGTCACTAATTTTAGTACCATTTATTTACTAACAGTGAGTCATTTTACGATTCTGGTGGGATTATATACTGTTCTGTTTTCTGCCAATGAATGTCAAGATTTGGTCCAAACCAATACGTGTTACATCTGATGTGGTCGATTTGAATATAAATAACAAAAACTGTACAATCTATAAAACTTCAAATTTGAGAATGTTCAAACTTACTTGTTCCAAATATGGAATCATAATACCATACTTGAAAATCTATCTTCAGAAAAATAAAAAAATGAATAGAAAGGATTTGAACTCTTTACCTCTAGACCTAAAGACAGGTAGTATATCCATTATGACAAAAGACCTGTTGATATTCAACAGAAATGATTTTTTAGGATATAACCCGAAAGGAAGACTAATACTGGTATTTAAAAATTACAGAAATGTGAATCACCAATACCTAATCAATGTGTTTGTGTTGGTATTGATAGGGATGGTTGACAGTCAGGTCAGTTTGAGGTAAAAAAATATCACAAGACGGGCAAATGAGGTGGTGGGATCCTCGTAATAAAAAGACACCAATAAAACTGAAACTGATTGAAATATTAACTCCTGATTTGTATAAAGGCTTATTCAGAAACTGTTAATTGGATCAAAGAGGTGAGTTAATGCTAGTTGGCATATACTGCCCACCCACCCCCAATCCAATGGAGCAAATACCATAGTCGCAGATCAATTTGTAGGCAAAATGAGTTGTTACTTGAATACCAAACAAAATATTATTGTTGGGGGTGATTCCAATATTTATGTAGTGATGTCTCTGACACGGATGATGTCTATCCGGTTGATGCTATGTCTGCAATTTGTTTTAAACAATATGTTGGAATTTTTCTGGATTTTTATGAATTTTGATACACTTAAAAGCATCCAGGCATTATCAACACATCTGCATCCTGTAGTGTAAGGCTCTAAACTTCAAAATAGTGGGGCATATGTGACAATAAGTACAGAACTGGTTTCAGTATAGCCAGCTTTGTGATTCCACTTAAAGTTTTCATGATGAAATATGATGATTTAGTCAATATTACCAAGTCATTCACGATTACTCTTTTGAGATCTAAGGGGTCATATTTTATTATTTTGAACAATTTAACTAACACACATAGCATTTAACTTTTAAGTCTACAAAAGAATGAGAAATTCACTATTGGCAACCCCTGGTAAATATTTTTCTATTTTCACCTTGAACTCTCATAGATCGTACACAGATTGACCTCCCATTTTGACTTGATAACCCATTTACAGCACTTCTGAAACAGACCATAAATGGTGACTAAGTAAGAAATCTGAACTGGACATCATTTATACCATGGAAACAAAAAAGTTTGCAATGTGTCCTTAAATACTCTAATACAAATTATCAGGTGATATAGAACCCCTATCAGTGACCTTTCATAGATCTACTGTAAAAGGACACTTTACCTACCAGCCTCCAATATTGAAAATTACTCAGTCATAACTCAGCCAGTGGTCAAAATTTTAAAGAACAAAAAAATTAAATAAGGAAACTTTTACACCTTTATGCTAATTTATATTTAAAAACTTAAAATATTAATAACTTTAAATCAGATTTGAATAAATTTGACATCTGAAAAATCAGTACTCAAGAGTGTAGCAAATAGGCCAGGAATGGTATGTTCAAAAATGAAGAATAGGTCATGTAGGACACCCTAGGCTACACCTATGGGCTGATTCTTAAGCCAATAAGTGGATATTTTTCCCAAATACATCAAAAAGTGGTATTTGACATTTGATGGCCTACAGTACCCCTTAAATGTGGAACATACTCAATCAAACTGGCCCACAGCATATTCAGCTACCCTCCTTTACCTGATCTGAAAAAGGACAAAATGTCACTCCTTTATTGAGAAAACTTTGATTTTCTGAGAGGTTTTCCTGAGATGTACTCAAATGGCTCTGGAATAGTCATAAATTTACACTTTTCAAAATTGACCAAAAAAGGTACTAAGTTACACCTTTATGTCCTTAATCATAAGGTCGTATTCAGATACGATCTGTATTTATGTGTAAATATCGTAAAAGGTAGTTTGAGCGTGAACTTATACCACCTAAAAACTACAAAAGATTTTAGTTCAGAAATGCATAATCTTTTAAGAGTGTAATCTGGTAATCTATTCCCAAGAAACACTTATTTGGTTGTATTGAACAGTAAACTTCGTCAACGTGCAACCTCACAAGCTTTTTGCTTTTACAAAGTTTAGTTCAGGTTGTACCATTGTGAAAAAGACACTGGCAAAAAGTAAAACACAAGCAAAACAAACCCTTCTGGGAATGTCCACTACCTTATTACTTCCGGTTACCCCAGTGAGTACAAAGAAATAGACATAATCAATAACCTGTGAGCCATGTTCTGCAGGACGGCCAACCATCTCGTGGGAATCATGTGAAAAGCTTTTCGAAAAGAAGCAAGAGACCGAATGGATACAAGGTTCCTCGTCTTAAGTTCCAACTGACTTCATCTACATGGGAAGGGGATTTGTGGGTGAAGTCCTGAGTTACGTGTTTTGTTTTCTCAAAATATTCGCTTCTTGGTGTCAGGGCAAAAGCAAAGACTACTAATCTCATTCATTTCTAGAACCATTACAAGAGTCACCTCAGTTGATTTGTCAGTTCTTCTCATAATTTTTGGGGATTTTACATTTCATTTGCGCTATTTACACCCTTTTGTCCATTTGTTTATGCAGAAAGCGCAAGCACAATGTTTGGAATTCTAAGAACTTTTGAGACTTGTAATTAAGAGGTTAGTAGAAGGAGACCCTCAGTATCTACGGATGTTACCATGTCCACAAATGGTTGATTGCAATTAGCAACCACAACTGCATTCATGAGTAATAACACAAGATTTGATTCCAGAGGGATTTTTGGGATTGTTTTATGCCCGGTAGGTAAATGACAAGATTAGTGGCTGAAGTTACAGCATTGGATATCATTGGTTGTCTTTGGTTACTCTCAGCAACCACGGGTGGGATAAGTGATGATATGTGATTTGACAGCTAGGATACATTTGTAGGTTGCTTTACCTATTATGAGGAGATGATAGAGATAGATATTGAAACTTACATGATTGGTTGTCATTTATACTAACGGGGCCCCTTTCCACTAGCTTCTGAATTCTAAATTCCAAAATTCTGAACATTGCACATGTGCTTCCTCCTTCCCAGCACGAATAGGTGCAAACAGGGCAAGCGCATTCACAGAAATTCACTACCTAATATTTTAATTGTGTTTGTGAATTGCTCTGTTTCAACCGAAGAGAACATTTTGCTGATTTTTATGATTTACACCTGTATTTTGATGATATTAATTCTTCTACATAATTGTAGAACCAAAATCACTAATGTCTGCACCTTGAATGTTGTCATTGCTTCTATGGTAATGAAAATCTGGTTATTTGAATCATTTAATTTTAAAATCACTGCATCATTTCAAGTGTGCGCAAATACACACTCAAGGCTGTGGGGATGAATATGAAATGTCGTTGTCTGTTTATCACCAAAAGTCTACCTTATCTCTCAAAACCAAAAGACAATGACTTCACAACCCCGGAAGCATATTCAAAAGGGCACAGTGGCTCAATCATACATTCGTTTGGATATCAGGTACTAAAAACGTATAATTTTGAAGGATCCTTTACAGTTGTTCTAAAGGCAATTCATTAACTTGTACTAATAGATCTATTTTTTCTCCAAAAGAAGCCAAAGATACTGCAGGTTTGAAATACACTGGCTACACAAAAACATGACATCTATTTAGTCAGAAAAATATAGACTGTGTCACAAATATCAGGAACTTTCTTTGTTCATATATCTGATTTGCATATGTTGCAAACACAACACAATGTCCGTTTTAAGGAGTAAATTGGATTTTTTTAACCAGGAAGTTGTAACTCCTACACACCAGTATCTAACGCATTGACAGCAAAAGTCCTCAATCTGATAGCTTCCGATTGGAACACTGTTTGTAACCGCTTTGTGTCCTGTTGGACCAGATGTGAACCCGTAAATCAAAAACTGTAACATATTTCCATCATTAAAGCAAATTCTAGAGGGTCAGCCAGAATCTTTGTTGCCGAACTTGGGATAAATGCCAACAGCATCAGAATCTGTAACTCTTGATTTCGTAGCTGTGTTAGAATAATAAATTAAAATAATTTAAAATAAATTAGAGGAGCTACTGATAATAACCATACAACAGTCGTAATATCAATTGAGGAAACATAAATCTCAAACCATTGGACAAATCATTAAGACAAGCAGTTTAATTATTCCTTCAGTAGCAGAACTTTATTGAAATTTTAGATTTAAACCAGAGTTGATTTCAGAGAAACAGATCACATGATAGTTGAGGACGTATACACCAATATGGGGTGATTATATCTTCTGCCGTGAACAAGTTTCTTTAGAAGAATTTTCAACAAGGTATCCCCATCCATGGATTAGTTAAAAACCCTTCTCACAGACATCAACTGCAGGCCAATTATCACAGCAGCTGCATAAGCTGTAGTCTCACACAACAAGTCATGCATTATTGAGAAGACAGTTGCAAGACAGCTCCTACTTCATCAGGCACAGTTTTAACAATGACCATCCACAAAGCCATCTTAAATAATGAAGCATAACTCTTCCTTGTAAACAGCAATAGAAGAAATATAAAGGTTATTGTTCAGTAGCAAGATACTGTTGAGCTTTAGACGTCATCTGTGTTCTATAAAAGGACCTCTAGTGACATCAAAATGCAAATATTAGGGTGTAGGTGGGAAAAGATGGTCAAAGAGAGAATATGAGGACTCTGGACTATAATTTTATGACATGGGCTTAAGCCACAAAGTCTGACATTTTCACTGTGGCGTGGGTGGGATCGATGACATAGTCTATTTGGAATGCGGGGCTGGTGACATATTTAAAAAGTAATACCGTTGCAAGTCAAGTCCATAACTGAAATTTCAATTACAAAATCAATCTTTTGTTGCACATGTACTCCTGGTTTCTCAGAATGAAGTCCAATGCCCAAATCGCATATCAAAACGTGCTAGGTGATAACTCCTGTCCCGGGAAGGAAGCAAGATTCATTTGTTCGAATGCTTACAAACCAAGCCAAGATGTGTCTCCATAGAAGACATTTGCGAACAAACAACACACCACCAAGTGAGTTTCTGTTCACTGAAACTGTCCCAATCGACACAATCTGTCCGTTAACTGTGCGTGGAATTTAATACAGCAAAACCTAAGTGACACATGGAAATGGCCTCAGTGAACAGATCACCGATGTCAGTAGCCATCAACATCACCAATTCTGCCCTCTCACTGCAGACTTCCATCAGAAAACCTTTGCCTATTATTTAATATGCCAACTCAGTCGGGAAAGCCGATTACCATAATTGTTCTCTTTGTAAAATAGAAGCAAGAAAGATCCAGAGGGAGGTGTCTACTCCCCTATTACTTCCGGCTACTTCTGCAAGTACTAAGACACAGACATAATCTATATGGATGTCTACTACGCTCCACAGGACAACCAAGTGTCCCATGTGAATCGTGCCAGTGCCTGTTCAATATCAGCCAAAAGAAGGACGACTTAACAGCAATCTTTCAACCATCGTTTAGCATAATCTAACTTCCTAAACGGGATAACGGGCTTTTTGTATAACCAATATAAACGGGACGGCAAAAAGATATGGATTAAAAGTCATTGTAAGCAGGTCAAGTATATGGTAAAGTGACGATCTTAACTTCATGATCAATTTACCGTGCAAACGACACATTATATTGATTTGAAACTGATGACGAATTAGATGTATTCTTAATTTGTGCTTCTACAATGCCAAGCAATCAACTATATTTTAGCAGAGTTACTTTCTTTTATTTCCGCATCCATGTTAGGTCCGTGTTAATACAGGCAGGGCACATGGAAAAATACAAGGCATGATTGTGAAGTGCGACAAAATGTTCCTTAGTTGAAATATTTTCGAGCAATAGAGTTGAAATTCTGGTGGGATCCTAACAGATGACAAAAGATCTGAAGGTCATCAGTGAATTACAGAATGGATAACACATTCAGATAGCAATAATCTTAGGTTATGGTTTGGACCTCCCAAGGTGCGTGTTACATGAACAAGTAGATACATGCTTGTTCCCATTTCTGCCACCCACAAAGGCCTCCTCTTGAGATCTGACCTGTCTTCTAATTTCCCAATGGAAAAGAAGAGTAGTAGTGTGAAATGTATTGGAAACCAGCATGAAACCACTGGGAAAGATACTTTAGGGAATGGTAACGTACTATAAATCATTGTTCGAGTGAAGTATCCAGACTGTTCACTAAACCCTTCATTTCTTCTGTCAATTAAGTACAACACTCAACAAGTTCATCTTTATGCATGGTACTACCTTTATTTTTGCTGCCTCGTTTAGAGTCAGCAAGTGATTGATTTGAGTTAACCACAAAATTTTGGTATGCCTTGGTACTCTCGTGATAAGTAGACCTACTTCAGGCTGCAGTCATTGGTGGTAATTTGTTTACACAGAATGCCACCATGACGTCATAATGACATTATATCATATCAAGGGGCCAGCCTGTTGTGACTTTTCAGTAGTTGTACCCAAGAAACGTGAACTTAATTGAGTTCTTCCTATTTGAGTATTTTTACTGAATTCACTGAATTCTACAAAGCTAAAATTGTACAGAACATAGCTTGTATTTTATGTTGAGGTAAAAGTAGGTTTTCCATTGGTGAATTACAAAGAACTCTCTGCTCTGAAAGAAAGAAATTGAACTCTTTTGTAAAACTATGAAAATTATTAAAGAATTTTCTTTTCACTGAATTCACTGAAAGATCCAAATAGGAAAAACTCGAATGTTTTACTTGATTTCGAATTATTTCCTTACCAACTCATGAGAAGGTTAGAGTTGCATGCATTCAATCTGATTCTGGTTGTTGATGGTCAGACACATGTTTGCTGAAAAGGTTTATTCTCTCTTTTTTGGAATTTCTAACACTGTCAGATGAGAGCATAAGACAGCAGCAACTTTCCAAGTCATCAACAAATAACAGTATGCGGAACGTCAAAGTGGATTAATCAATCAAGCGTGAAGTAAAATCCTGTGGACTGCGGCCCTGCTCTCTTGATACACTTGTAATTGTCTGTTGCTCCGTGTAAATATGCTTAATATTATTACATTATGTCAACCACCCACAAAGATTGCCCCTTGGGATAAGACTTGCCCTCTGATTTCCCTATGGAAGAAGGGACAGAAGTGTCACATGTATTGGGAGGCCTGATGAAAGGATTGGGGAAGATACTCGCGGGAACGGTAGCATATCATCAATCACGAGTTGAGTCGAGTCCTTTCACTGTTCATTCAATCTCTCCTGCAAATTTAATTTTATCCTCCATCATATCAGAGTCGATGTAGCAATCGAGTTGCGTACCTTTTATTTACCAATTATTGATCAAATCAGATCAAGATAAATCAAAATGTGACAAAAGTAAAGGAAAACGCCCATTACAATGTCAGTGAACATACGCAGTTAATCGTTACAAGGCAATTCGAACATTTCATTAAAATGAGCAAGCAGTAAGATGAGAACAGTAAAAATTACTGCAAACAACAATACCTCGCTGTATCTTTCGTCTGTCCTGGCTTTTTGTTAACGCCTCGATGTTTCATTCAGCGAATGTCCCTGAACACATAAAACGCCTTGCAATAAAGCCTTTCACTGTGTCTGAAAATGACAGGAAATTGTGCAGCAGATTTCCCCTTTTCCACTTACAGTGCGCCAAGTTCATAAATGTTGAATAAAACGTCTCGCAAATACATGACATACGGCTGGTGAGTTCAAGAGATGCCTTATATCAGCGCTTCGCTTTCTGATTTGGTTCCCAAGTGAAAATCTGATTGAACAATTCCTGTCTCAGACACATTTACAGGAAAGTCACCAGGGATATATGTTATTCTGTCGGTGCTGGGGAGGCAGAGGCAATCGAACATGCCATTTAGTCTCCCATATCTTGAGGGATATGTGCTCCTGGCACAGAGAGAAAGAGCAAATAATGATTTAGAAATTTAGTTACACGGACAGCGCTCTTGGACCACGCAACGGAGCCCTGGGCATTGTTGGGGGAGTCCAATAATTTCTTTGCATAAGCTAATGAAGAAAATGTTATTGATCTAGCATTAACATAGCTGTGCTGGTTTTCAATGACTTAGCACAATTAATCGTAGCGAAGGAACTCTTCAGTTTTTAATCATTTAATCATGTTGGGTGTCCGCTGCTCAAAAGGAGGGTTTCGACTGAACTGAAAATAAGTAAGCAGACCGTTTGTGGTGGCTCGTTAGAGTCACCTTAGTGGTTGATTGACGGTTTTTGCCCTGAAATTTTGGGTCCGTGATTGGGACCTACGAAGGCCTTTTGCAGCTCTATGAATGCAGATAGGGTGGAGATTATACTTGCAGGTGGTGGAGACACCTGACCACTACATGCCTTAAACGAGCTTAGGTGCACTTAGGTGGTTAGGAACAAATAATAGTTGAAATTGCATCAGTCCAAGGCCTCACACCCTGGGCATGAGGCCTTGTGCCCTGTCACACCTTGTGGGTGGTGGGTACACCTGACCACTACATGTGTTAAACAAACTTTTTGAACTTTGTGCACTTAGGGGCAGTTGGGAATGGAAAAATAGTTGAAATTGGATGTGTGCAAGGCCTTTTGCCCTGGGCACAAGGCCTTTCACCTGAGTGCAAGGCCTTTAACCTGGGCATGAGGCCTTTCACCCAGGTGTGAGGCCTTTTACCTGGGCATGAGGCCTTTCCTCCAGGCATGAGGCCTTTTGCCCATGCATAAGGCCTTTCACGAGGCCTCATGCACCGTCCCATTTACGGTGCAGCCATTCGCATACACATCTTACACATCTAGGTTGAGAGCCCCACAGGGATCTC
>JBCAUG010341387.1:0-17018 GCA_038406175.1 Haplosyllis leylae
TTAACAGACAGACACCTGTGAAAACATAACCTCCCTCCGTACTACGTACGCGGTCGGTAATTATTGACAGAAAAAAGAACGAGAAGATATAAATACCAAGAACTCCACCATCAAGTAGCAACTTATGCTTTCTGTCACGCCGTGATAAGATTGTGCAAAATTATACCAGGATCCATCTGAAGCTCGTCAGTGGAAAGCCAGAGAAAAGGAAACAGTTTTTGATAGAGAAGCCCTTCATAAATAACCACTTGTCAAACTGGCAAATGTGGGCCGTTTTTCACAAGGTTTTTGCCAGAAGCAGTTTTGACTGTTACATAAAGAAGGGTAGTCTTGTTCGTTGTAATCTCGAGTGGTCATCATGCGGCATAATGAAATGGTACATAGAAGCCAAGAGGAGAATAAAGGCATGGATGTCTGTTATATTTGTAGCCACCGAAGAGAACTTATTTTTTGCCTGTAACTTATTGAGCTAATTGTCAGAACTTCAACGATTTTCTGCCCTCTGATAAACTTTCGCTTGTAAACGTAAATTTTCATAACCACGGAACTCCCAAAACCCTTACAGTGCTCTTGATATGTAATGGTAATTGCCGACTAGAATCTATGCAGGCGCACTCACTTTTTGCGCAATACATCAATTTGCTTGCGTCACGAAATTATAAGTATGGGATTTCTCAAGTAAATGTACAACTAAAACGTGATTAACAAAAACTGTTTTCTGCAACAGGAATAAAAAATTAGGTTTCAATGTGGTTTCATGTTCCAGGGAAAAGAAACTTCTTGTGAATAAGGACTTTTGTGAGCAATGCACAGAATATCGCTACATGAATTGTCATGAATACTAGTTGTGGTGATGTACTAATATCAATATAATAAACGTATTTAGATGCTTTTTTCATTTTAAAGAAAGTAACGAACCATCCAAAGATTTTACAATTGAGCTAAAAGGTGTACAGTTGTGCACACGATTCAGATTTACAGCAGATGGTGTCCAAACGAAGGTTTCAACTCAAACAGCGTGATAAAAGAGGAAATGTTGTGGTCAAGTGCCTTCTTTTTATGGAAAACCTCATTTTGCACTAACCAGATAAAAATGCAAGAGCAAATCACATCAAGGGCATCATAATTGTATAATTTCTCATCAGTCTAATAAGGCATATATTCATACTGGTCATCAGAGAGGAGATGACTTTTTTGACTGAGTGCACAAATCAGTGAGTGAATGCCAAAAGAAATCAGATTTATTGCTATAACTTGGTATTAATCAGCGTCATTATTCAGTGGCCTGTCCGGAGAGGGTCGTGGATTTTTTCAATTTTCTGTCAGCAAAAATTTGATGCGATCGGTATCGTTTTTTCGAATCGACCGCTTCTTTCAGGACAGGAAATTATTTTCTCTTATCTGCGCATATTTGACTCACGGAAGATACGGAGCAACGTAGACTTTTATGAATATTTTACATTGACTTCAAAATTTCAATCTGAACTTGAATTACCAAAAACTTTTTGCTGGACATTGAACTGTGTTATGGTGCCTGTTATTTCTTTTTAGACGTAACAGTGTGATGGTTTGTGATGCATGTTGATTGTTGGTTGTGATTTTACCATAGCATTTGTTACGTTAACGGAAAGGGCTGGTCAGCCGGTGGTCAGTACACGGGGCAGATGTCGTCATGTCACATCATATGATACGCGTGCCTGCATCCTCAATACAGCGCACCGCCGTTCATCCACCTAAACAATGCACATTGTATCTGAATGACTGACCTCTGACACTTGTACAAACCGGACTTTACAAATGTTACTGGTGTAGTACAACACGTTCCAACAAAGTCTCTCGACACTATGGGCCTCTGATTGAAACTAATTGAATTAACCCCTTTGCCAAAAACTAATAGAAGGTTCATTTGCTACGGCCCTTGATTAAAATTTGAAAAATAATAGGGGTAAATTTGAGCTACAAAGTGGTCAAAATTAGCCTGCCGTGCTTGCTCAAAGTAAATGGTCAAGCGATTCGATGCCCCTGTTAAAATCAGTTTATGTGGTCTGAATTTTAATCAAGGGGAGTAGTGAGTGTGGCTTTATATTAATTAAGAGGAGTGCTTGTATGAAACCTGATGAGCGCATTGTTTGAACCGATCATCTTGTTTTACTGGATCTGTTTAGTTTTGTTATGGAAATGAGAAAGTGGTTGAATTGTGAACTTTGATCGAGCTCCCTCCCTATCGGAGCATTAAATACTACTTGGGGTATTATGAGCATGATCATTTCCTCAAATAATAAAAAAAATCCATTATTGTTGCGGTAGTACTGCGACCTCCGTGATAAGATGTTTCATTTTTATGAGGCCCAAAGGTGCTCGTGTTTATGTTACTTAATGAACTGAGGCAGTTCGTTCAAAACACAATGGTCTTGCTTATCGATTTTTGTCTTAAAGTGAAAAGAACAAATTATATATCAATATCACGAGACTTTGTCTTTCGCAGGCAGCGCTCATACCCTTCTGGAATGGCCGAGAAATATCATCAAGCAACGCGGAAGAAAAAGGAAAAATCCGTAGACTCTATCCAAAGACCTCTTTGCTCTATCGTATTGAATTCACTTGGGTATTTTTTAATGTTTCGTTTGCTGATGATACTTCACTTATTTTGAACGCGTAGTGAGTGAATAATATTTTTTGTTCCGTTTCAAATAAATGTTGAAAGGCTGAACATTAATTGGGAGTGACATTTGTATTTTTGTTTGGAGCACCGCTCTGCCTACATGTACATTACTGTATGACTTCTCTGTTATTATCAGCAATCGAAGCTGAGATAAGAAGGTGAAAAACACAACTTAATGGAAAACAACTTTTGTTCATGTATTTCTGTTGTGTACATGTCGTGTAATAATAAGTGCAAGTCCTCTTACACCGTCCAATTTATTGGAAACTATCACATAGACCTCATATGAATTTGCGTATCTCTTAAAACTTTTAAATGTTCCTAAGTCAAAGAAACCCCATTAGATGCACGCCACGTTTGAAATTCGAACAGATGGAATTTCTTTCAAGTGTAATTTTCAAATTTGTCGCATTGTCATCCTTTGATAATTTGTCACCTGAAGAAAGTTGGGGATGGAGCGTTATCATGGGAGGTCTTGGGTCTTATATGGCCATTGTCCAAGTGTCCATCTCCTTTAAGTTAATTAACACTTCATGTTTGAATTAACTTCGGGAGTGTGGGCAGAAAATGAAGCTACTCCTTGGGTTATTTGCAGGCAAGTTTAAGCTGTGACCAGCTTACTAAACAGCAATGCTGGTTCAGGTCAGAGCTTTGTTCAGAGACGGATACCTCTCCTAACTCATCAAAACTTTAGCAAATACCTCATACATATATTAGCCATCAAAATTATCCTGAGGTGGCCGGACTCTGGGGCGATGAGTGATTTGCTTTGTCTGTCTAGTCATTCAGTGAAGGCATTTGTGAAGTCTTTGTTCTTGACGAGGAAGCAAGAACTTTATTGTTATTGTTCAGTTGCGACAACTCCGTGGTAATTAGTATTTTTGTGGAAAACACTGAGAGTCGGACAAAGAAACCTGGTAACATATTGTTGTTGACTGGATTGTGACAATTGTATCAAAATCTTCGCCCCGCAGTCATTGTTACTGCTTTAAGAATTGAAAAAAGCATTCAAACGTGCGGTATTTTTCCGTGTTGGAAGCTAATGCGAAGTGTACAAGGTAAAATACAGACTGAGATATTTTGCTTCTATTTGACTGAAGTTGATTCATGTGACCTTCTTTAAAACAAAATTGAAAGTTAAATGGCTTTTCGCGGTCGTACAGTGCTGGGAGCGTTCAAACTAAGTGTTGACTCCCAAAGCAGAGCAAATTCATAAAGGCTGTGTGCATGACATCCTGCGGTGTCTCGTCCCTGCGGCCTGCGACAATTATCTATCAGTGTGACTTGACTCGAGCTGCTATTGTTTTCTATATGCATTTCACTTGGATAGTTCTAATTGGACATCTTCTGTGGATGCGGCCCGACAAAAATTAGATTAAGTCACTTCCCACCTGCTGAAATGAGTTCTGTATGGCCAGATCTGCGCAAAATCACTTTGCATTTGGCCCATTCTTGGCTCCTTGTTCATTCAGATTGTCCAGTTTATGGCATCGGTAAGCACTCCACTTTGCAAATATTTACATATTTTGAAAACCCTGAAGAATATATTATCAAATTTGACCATATGAGTTTGCCTGGGTAGGAGGCGAGAGCTCTTGTAGGCACTATAATGAAAGTTGTTGAGTGTCTAACAAAGTTTGAAAGCTTCTCAAAAACTTTTCTGCGCTAATCTGTTTGGTATTGATGATATTCTGGTGACTATGCAAGACGGACCCTCAAGTAGGGAGACCATTGCCAAATTTGGTCTGTAAATGCACTTTTAATGTAGCGCTGAGGATGTTCATTAGAGCGCATATAGTGGTCAGAAGACCCTGGCACTGATGTCCATATTGTTTCAGCTTCAAATCGTTTTGATGAACTAATTCAGTAGCCGCGTACATGATCCCTTTGCTAAGTGGATTTGCTGCTGGAATTTGTAGAAAGCATCGCACAAAGTTTTTACCGGCTACATCCTTAATGGCACCTGCATCTAAGTGGATGAGTAAAGCATGCAGATTTGCTGTTGACTCCCTTCCAAACACTTGTTAGGCTTTAAAACTGGCTCTTGTAAAAGCTACATTGTGAGGCTTACCACCTTGCCTGCAAACTGACTGACACTGCTGTACCGGCGCTTCTAGTCCGTACATTAAGCATTTCTAAGTCTTCAGTCAATGTTCCTCATAGTTTCTTTTTACATTAATAACATATCCAGCTACAATGCTGTCAATATTTGGGTGTTGGTTATACTGAGAAATTAATCAGGTGAAGGAAGGTTCAGACTGAAAGGTATCCCGATCACAATGATTGCATCAATTGTTGAATGTCATCTGTAAAAATTGATTAATCTGGACGGAGACATTATTTTGTAAAGTTATACACATTTTTAGTGTTGTGTAAATCTTTAATATATCTATTATACCTGTGTAATGAACAGGTCAGCAAGTGGAATGAGAATTTGTGCCCTTTATCGTTTGGCTTACAACAAAAAGAATAATGCAAGATTGTTTTATTGAACTGGTGCAGAGAAATAATCGTTTTGGCTCCTTGAGGAAGAAGAGAAAAGAACAAATACAAAGAAATCACTAGAAATGTTAACGACAATGCCCTCTCTTATCATCTTTACTTCCAGACAAGTTGACAGGACTTCATTAAAATTAAATGAGTCTCGCATTAAGTGAAAATAAAAAGCCAGTGATTTTGACAAGAAATGCAACTTACCATGTAAAAATCATTTCTCTCCGCAGTGATTTATGGGAAGTTTTATCCATTGTTAGGAGGCTCGAGCCATTGATTCTCCGTCACTCCAAGATCTATGGTATTGCGACACACAGAGAAATTGATGACACCTTTATTAATTAACAGCCAGGGTTAATTGGATAATCCTTTGCATGAAATAATCCATTTATTCACGAAGAAGGACCCATAAAAAGACAGCTACAGCAAGAAAAATGATATAAGTTCATATTTGGGTGTCGCAATTGCTGAGGAAATCCACAGCAAACAATTGTACATCAGGAATTTAGAAGAACACTGGTTACGGAGGACTATCTGTGATGCACTGGCTTTGGCTGAGTGTGAAAAATTACTATCAAATTTAAAATTTTGGTAGTTCACCCCAACTGCTCACCAGATGTCTCACATAGTCAAACAGCAAGCACACCTCACCCGCCCCCTAGTGGACATATAGGGAATTTGGGTTTTAGGCGGTATTGGTGAATGCAGAGAGGTAGATCCAACCTGCGGAGACTCATTTAGCCCGAAGGTCAATGTCTCGTTTGAATGTTGTCGAAGTGGAAAAGTAATGCTATGAAAACTCTACCCCAAATTTGCTATGTTAAAGAAATTAAAGGATCATACATGCCATGGGAAATGGCGATGAATTCATTGCCATTTTCAATTTTATGTGAAGATTTTAATAGGGAGCAAGACTTCATCCCGGAGAGAAACCAGCGGATGCAGGAAAAATCATGAAAGTGCTTCCTCTTGTCCATTCATCTTTGAAATAGCTGTTAATTTCCAATATTGACCCCTGTGACAGCCAGGAACGGCGAGGAATAAACAAAGTCACAGGGGTCTCTTAAAACACTGGAGCTCCTGGAAAAAAAGTTGACAGATCTGACAACTTTCCACTTATTAGCCAGATTGAATTTTTAACAGCTCATTATTCTTTGAGATGTATTCTTCTGGTGACAATTTTATATTCCAATTTGCGGTTTCAGGTACGATCTGTCAAGAAAATCTTGGTTCAAAAAGATAAAAGTGTGAGTGGGTGGCGGTGGGTCAAAAACAACTACGGTCACCATTCGAGGAGAAAAACTGACAATATAGATCAATTTCCTTTCAATAATTTTGCATGCATGTGCATTACACCCAGCCAGTGGCGGATCCAGGATTTCCCAGACGGGGGGCGCCAACCTCCAAGGTGGGGGCACCAGCCTATTATTTGGCCAAATTTTTCCTGAAAACTGCATGGAAATGAAAGAATTTGGACCGAGAGGGAGGGGGCATCCCAGGCCAATGCTAGCGTTAATTATATATTCTCTTTTTTGAACAAGCAAGAATTGGTATTAATTGAACTTGTGCCAACTGTATTTGAGAAATGGATGTACACATTTTTGCACTTAGAACGTAACACAACACACTTGCCGGATGCAAACAAACAAATTTCCTGCAAAGTTACATATATAACTTTACGATCACATATATTTCTTCTGTTTGCTTGGCCTTTATGCTTTTACAGTCTTACCCTATTATTCCTGCTTCAGGGAGAAATAATCAATCTGGAGCACATTAATCAATTTGAGGGTCGTATAAGGTGATAATGGTGCGCTCCGACAATAGGATGTTGTAATGTATTTTACTCTGCATTAGGATTCTGTGTGCCGGGGGTTACTGCAATAAATATTGTTGCAGGCATAAGCAGGCAGTAATACCTTGTCATCATTAGGTGGAAGCCGTGTAATTCTCAAGACTTGATGTGTGGCCAAAGACGCACCTATCAATAGGTGGCTAGATTGATAGGATTAACATGGCCTTAGTACCAAAACCCAACACCTTTCCGCATTTTTATTGCCATCCATTTTTCATTCTGATCCGAGAAATAGTACCTATCAAAGTGATTGTTTTAATACCAGTACGACTTTCTTGGGGCTTCCATTATTGTCAGCTTAAATTATCGTGGCGCACGGCATGTATAACAGTATTGATGAGTTCATTGTCAAAAAAGTTGTCCATAATTTGTTTAAATCCGAGCAATGTGTCAATTTAGTAGGACTGCGACTTTGATGTCTTGTAATAAATTAAAATTAGGTTCTTACAATAGCACGACTGTCAGTTCAATTTGGGAAAATATCCATGTGTGTAGAGATCAAATAATATTGTGCAAATTTATGTATGGCTGTCAATGCAGAAAGGTGCGAGAGGATTCACTTTCAAAAACTTGTAATTATAAAATTAGCCTCGAATTATTGGCCAAGTACATGTATTGATATAATAAAAAGGTACAACGTTGTCAAAAATTAGCCATTACCAGCTAATTGTAAGCATTCATCGACATAATTATTCAGTATGTGATAAATTAACCTTTCATCAGTCAAGACTGTTTGTTTAATTAACTTGGAACCCTTATTTAATATTCAAACCTGACCAATCAAATGAGATGGTACTACAAATGACAGCTCATTTAACTGGTCTTTGTTACAAGCATCAAAGATTCTCTGTGTCCAAGTTTAATTGATGGACAAGGTATCTAACTAGTTTTATCACCCTTATTTGGTGGTCACTCATTACGACACATTGTAGTCCTCTTTTAAGGATTTGTACTTAGTATGCATCTTGCATACATTGAAATCAGTCTCATCGGAAATATCAGTGAGATATCAGTTAGGTCTGAGTTTCTGAAGAGATGTACACATTTAATTCCATACTATGTTTTTACGTGAGTGGGGGTCATATTAATCGTTCTGATTTACGTTGATACTTTTTCTCTTTCTCAAGAGAACTTTTTTCAATATCAGTCAATGGTTAAGGTCGCGGGCAGAAAAGTGTCATGCGCCATTGTTTTATTATATCTTTTTCAAAGCAGACAAGAAACTTTTACTTTTACTCATCAAAGACATTGAGATATCGTAGGCAAAAATTGTGAAGCTGCCATCTTGTACACCGATTATTGACTCTTTCATGTCATTCTTCAGCATGTTATACACTATTAAAACCCAAGTTAAATGCAGAATTTTATTTTGATTTCTAGCACAAGGACGTGAAAATGGTACACATATTGAATCAGTCCAGTCTTGAAGTCGAGGCTTTGTTTTCTTCTTGATTACAAATTCATCTCTGCCAAAATTTCTGTCGGTAATATGTTCCAGTAAGATGTAAAATTGACTTTAGTGTTATTTCGGCGTACTCGATGGCACTGTTCTTGGGATTTAACCTTTGGTCTCACGTGGAATCGTTTCTGAACTTTTTCATACAAAGTTTAATATCTTCAGTCCCAATGGATAGGTGTGTTTCTGGTTTACTTGCAAACGCTGTAAATTAAATCTTTGATATTGCGTGACAACTTTGATTGAATTAATCATAAGTAGTTGTAGGATCTGTTCTCCCTTTGTCATGTTCTACGTCCTCAGGGTCACATAGTATAAAATCTGGAGCCAGAAAACATATCATCTGCCAGCTTTCTTAATGAACATGATGGAATCTTGATGAACCTTTGTTGAGGTTTACATTGAAGAAATTTTATGCTATCTGTATTTCATTTATTTGTAAAATATCGGGGTAATTACATTATACTCTATTTGTTTGATTCTTACAACCCGGGTCTTGTGGCTGCTGTATTATTACCATTTCTACTTTATTACCGCCCGCATTCCGAAGGAATGGGAAAGGTACTGTTTTTACAGGTGTCTGTCTGTCCGAGGGGGGGTACTCAGCCAACTTGCACATTGACTTAAACTGGGGGGTACTCAGCTGACTTGTATGCCGACTTGTATGGGGGTACTCAGCTGACTTGTGCACTGACTTGTATGGGGGGTACTGAGCCAGGGGGGTACTCAGCGAGGGGTACTCAGCCAGCACGGTACTCAGCCAGGGGGTACGTGGGTACACCCCCTCCCAAATAGGACAGCATAGCGAACACTTGCTATGCGGCGGGCGGTATGCCTCTTGCGTTCGCGAAGGAGGACTTTCTTGGTTCTAACTTTTATTACATCGAAATGCTTCCTCATTAATGAAGATTGTGTTTCATTGCTTAACGTGAATGGTCTTTCCAGAAATATCATTTTTCTGTTTATTTTCCATGACATGGAGCCAGGTAATAGTTCGTTTTCATGTCACCAGTTCAAAAATGATAACTGAAAAACATAAGTGACTCCGAAGAGTCCAAGAGTCGAACGGGTCGACATTGGTGATCTCAGGGGATCAAAGGCAACAATGACCAATGAAAATATACTTCCGATTAAGAAATAGATCACAACTTTGCGTCTTAAAATTATATGGTTTATGTAATGGATTGGAACAAATTCGAACTCTTATTTACCAACATTTTATAGTAATAATATTTTACATAATTGTAACTGTTTCAGAAATGTATGAGTCAAAAGATCATTCATTACTGGTCAGAGTTAATGTTTGTTGCTGATGCCTTTTGGTAACAAATTGAGATCGCCTGAATATACTTTAGTGTTGCCACTGCACAGAGAGAACGGGAAAACCGGGAAGTTGACAAGGAAAACAGGGAATTTGCCTCCAAGTCAAGGGATATTTTAAAGTTTCAACATTAAAGTGATATGCCAGGGTTTTGGCAGGATGTTGGTACAACAGTTTAGCTTTTGCAGCACATTTTGAGTTGGTGGATATCCCTGTAATGGAACAGGTTCCTTTGCAGTTTAGGGGAGATTAGTAGTATGTCCCTATGTTGGATAGTCTCATTGGATGTGTCATTTTCATGTTTGAAAAAAACTGCAGGAAAAAAAAAACTTAATGTGAAGGCTTACAGACCAGGTACAACATACATTGTATGAAATAACTGGTTTTCAGCTGGTTCTCACATGTCCAAGTTCTCCTGGGTTGAAACTGGTACCAATAAGATGTGAACAAAGCAAAAAACTCAATCAATTATCATTAAGATTTGAACTATTTGTTGATTAAAGACCAGAAACAATGTGCAAAAATACTGTGAATTTGGAATATCCCCAGTAATTTTGTCCAAGGTTCCCATTGGTGGTTCCTAAACTAAACTGAAATGACACCAAAATGGTTATTTACTACTGTGAATGTATTGCACTATTAAAGACAATTCACACAACTTGCACACATACATACACACACATACACATGCACAAAACTATTAATTTACAAGATTCTATGTCTTTAAGTATTAAAAGACATAACTCAATACACATTATGACAACAAATATCACTGTGAATGTAGGTTTGAAGACAAAATTAGATCCTCACCTCCCCAGAGACCAGATTCCACTCATCAGCTGTGAACCATGGGAAAAGCAAAGATTGGAGTTCCTGGAGTACACCACAAAAGGATACCCCAGGACATGACTGGAATGTGCAATTAGAGACCAAAATTACTTGAATGTGAACCAAGCAAGCAAGAAACTGCCAATTTAGAGACCAGTACTACAAAACTGTGAACAAAATACCATTAAAAATACCCAATTTTTTGCTTGAAATGCTTGCTCGTGTGAATATTAGATCAGATGCAATGCAGGAGATATTCGAATATTCACACAAAACTGGCATTTCAACTAAAAGTCCAAAGAATCCAATATAACTATGTTAACAAGAATGACACAAAATTACCAATTTTGTACACAAAAGGCATAAACATTTGTAGAACAACATTTGAATGATACTAAACAGCAAGAATCTGGACAAATTACCTGAATTCAGTTGATTTTCCCCTGAAAATTAATGTTTAGTTACTGTAAGACGTGTTGCTTGCTTGCCTGACTATTTAAAATTGAGTACTTAGCTGTCAAGTGGAACCTACCATTCTAGAAGACTGAAATCCCTGGGTGAACCAAGTTGCCAAAAATCCTTCAAACTTAAAGCCTGACTGTAATGAGGCAATCTGGGCATAAAATGAGAAGTTTCACATAACAGACAGACATGAACCAACATGGATTTAGGCGAAACAGGATGTTCCTCCTTGAATTTGTATGCAGAAAGTCCTGTTAAAGCACCACATCGATTGGAGCCTGTCATACCTGGACCACAAACTTTCTTGGTTTTGCCCAGAAAGCCGCAGGATGGTCGATCTCTAAGACTTGAGGATACCTGCATTCACATTAAAGACAAGAAAAGAACTAACGGTAACGGCTTAGCATTACATTAGCAGCACAGGGAAAATGCAGGGAGTTTTCTGGAGTCCACATTATTCATTCTTTTACTTTTCACCCAAATTAGCCCACAGACGTAACCCTGAATAGCAAATATTAGAACCCTTTTGGGTCCGGTTTGACGTTTTGTACCTGAAGATGTTACAGGGCTGTGTGATTCCAGTCAAACAGCTGCGACTCAAAGACGAACTTTTTTGACTTGGATTGTATTCCGTTTATTTGTAATAACGAAGCAGTCATCTCATGCAAACTAGCCATTCATCTGTGGAGTGGACACTTGTACCTGAGTGTACCTGGTTGTTTGTATATTACAAATGATAGGCATCTACTTGATGATTAGTGACGGGCTTTTTACCTTTAAGGTTCCTCCACTCAAACTATGGGACATGTAGTAAATATAAATCCAGACGAACAAATGCAGCGGTCGAAAAAAAAACGTTATAATTGCCGTGTTTTTTTGTTTTGTGTCTGTGTATTTTTTTTTCATAGACTATTGTAAATACCCGCACAAAACAATTGGTACGAAATCATTATTGTTCCAAGGTAGGCATTGATACTATTCTTAGCGCGCAATCGGGATATTGCATGAAATAAAGAATGGATAGATTGAAAATTCATATCGTCGAAACATAAGGATGACTGAGCTTTATCTGTCGAGAAGAACTTCGATAGGGTAGTTCGTAATTTGGGTTCGTCTAATGACTACATAGTTCTCATCTTGAAGAAGTCAGTTGGCCTCGTCTGACTGCTTTATCTTCTCTGATGCTTCATTTTGTCTCTGTAGATTAGTCAAATTACATGAACCAATGCCAAATATTTGTTAAAAATAAACTATTCATCCACGCGCTCTTTGCCCCTCTGGTTGTGCAAAGTGATGAGGATGTAAATTTTCTGTGCAGTGTGATGTCGTGTCAAATTTTATTTTATTAACTTTTTATGTTAGACATTTTGTGATTGCACTTGAAAAAACAAAATAAAGTTTGGCAGATATTGTCATCAGTTATAAGGAAGAAAAAGTGAACATCAAAATCTCGGCAGTTTAAAATCTGAATCGAGCTTTGCCACAGTTGCACGAAGAGACTAAAGTAAACATTTTCTGAAGATAAGTTGGGAAGTTCGAAGGCAATCACCTTGTGAGGCAGCTTCATTATTAAAACATACAGGGATGGCCTCTCACAATGATGAATACCTTTTCAATTTCTTCCCACTGTTTTAATTCCTTTGTGTTTTTACCCTTTTCATGCAATACCTGAAAACAGCTCGAGTGTTAAATGAAATGAGATTGCTTCCTGCTCATCTTTCAGAGGTTAATTGAACTAAACAAAGGTTAATCCATTAGCTGCTTTTCTTTTTGTGGTGGTGGAACCCTGATCACCCCTTCAAAGAGCAGAACCCTTTTTTTGCAATGGGATCACATCCTAAACCATTTTTGCGTCTCGAGGAGAAAGCTGTTTTATTGCGGAATATTTCCGCTTTTGAGTCCCTTCAGCGTAATGATCTTAGAGAATCTGTGAGTAATGGATTGACTGCTCGAGATGCAATAGTTTTACCATATTAGGGTTCCTTCTTTTGAGACCTCCTCTTTCATCTCTACAGGCGCCAAGGCAGAGTGTACAAATATTGCTTTATGAATTTATCTGACTTGTGTCTTGAATATTTGATATTAAATGGCTTTCATGTGGTGAGGAATTACCAGGCTTCGGTTGCAGGTTTTCTTCGTACATTAGGTTCTTTCCCCGAGGGCCACCATTGATAATCGTTATAAACGGAATATTAATACAGGCAGAACTGCCACAAACAAGCTGTATCATATGAGTTGTTTTTAGATGGGATATGGATATATTACTCTTAATGAGGTATCCTTTTCCTTGTAAGATATAAGCTTAAGGCAAGTGCATAACGTACATATTTTATTAAGGAAAGGGATAAGGAACTACCAGATCTTTTAAGACCTCACCTATGCTCATTGAGGCATAAGTGCACAGCTTCTGAACTTAGTAATCTTTGTGACACAAATTGTGCCCCATCTCTGCACTTCTGTCAGTACCAATAAACTTGTGGGCATCATTGCTGCCATTGAATTAATGTAAATAGGGGCCATTTTAGGTAGCAGAAATCGGCATAGCTGCCAGGGCAAATTGACAGGCAACATATCGTCTATGGCGCAAAATGGGAAAATTGTTGAGCATTCCGCTGGTCGGCTTTTGGCAGTGGTATCGTCGGTGTGGGGATCCAGTTAAACGTGTTAACGCTTCATGCTTGTCTGAGCGGTGACAAAGCCGTGCCACCCTGACCCCGAGGAATCAGATCCTAACCAAATGAAAAGCCTGCTCTTGTTTGATCGCACTGTCAATATGATCTGTACAAATGAAGCAAGATTGTTTGACAAGTGGCGGGAGAGGGGATGGACTTAGAAAGAGAACAGGGATTATTGGACTAACAAATCCTGATCATAACACCTTTCTGGGCAGGGTAAACATTGCGGTTGTTGTCTCTGTTTGATATGGTCATCTTTCCCCAGCCTTCCAATTCCCTGGTCCCTGAACTTGTTTGATGTAAATGATAAGTCTTTATCCTTGTCAAAGAGCTGAATCAGATCACACGGAGTTTCATGAGCAGCAGAAATATGATTCCCAGTGTCCACTTTGCTCAATGAAGTTTCTACCAGCATTAAGCACATCGACTTTTGTGCCCCGAACACAATGAAATTTGCCCAAATATATTTGGAAGCTACGGCAGCGTAGTGCATTGTATATTGCGTTAGCTCTTGAGAAAATTTGCGAAATAGACTTTGAAATTATTAGATTTACCCAAGGTCCGGAGGCAGTCAGCCATTTTCATATTGATGGCGAAATTAAGTTTGATGTAGCCGGCTCTGATGGGATTGAGTCCAGGAAGCTGTAATTAAAACTAACTGAAATGTGGAGATAAACTGGTGAAAGCCGCGGTGGTCAGCAACTATCGCCTCATGTAGTATCCACCAATATCTCCCGCCCAGTCCCCTCCCTCCCTGGAGACCTTCACCTTCCGCTTGGTTATATTTTGTCACAAGTTTCATAGACTGACACTTCACGAATAAAATATATTATATAAATCATACAAAACATTAACAGACGTATTGTAAAAAGTAAGGATGTGTAAAATGTTGAACAGTGTTTCATCATGCTATTATTTTATTGTTTTTGTAAACTGTGTGCGGGTTTCATCGTTGAGAACTGTGAGACTATCGATAGAGGTAGATAAAAGGTGTCATGATTAATGCAACCAACCTTGCGCCAACTATATAAGTTTTAATAATTTGAGGGAAAGAAAAACTCGCATCCGGCAATAGACAGTCTGTACGGTACCGTAGTGAGGTGCTATATTTCGGATACGAGCCTGACGCAACTGATGGAAATGCTCTGACAGACTGAGTATCTCCGAATTATTTGTCATCGCCCACGGGTCAAATCTTTTGACCAATGCTGTTAACTTACACATATCATTAATGTAAGAATAAATTGGTTGATGGCCTCGCATCAAGGATGCCTCAGTACACTCTTCTACTCCTCTCAATCCCCGAAGGCGACCAGCTCTGACTACATTTTTCCGCATTTTCCAAGCCAGAAATTTTGGGAATAGCCATCCTTCCATTTTGCATTCATTTACTTGGCAAATGTGGTCTATCAACTGAGATGTACTACGTGATTTTAATATGCATCACCTTGAGATCACTGTCTCGAGATGAGAGAGTGCACCGAGTCGAAGGAATTCAGCGAGACATTGAAAATACTGACCCTCGTTTTGTGCAGAGTCTCGCAGCTCATTAGGGTGATTAATGTTGCAAATTTGCAAGGCAAAAAGAAGAAGGGTAATTTTACTCGCCCTCCTTGCTTAAGACAGAAGAATGAACAATGCTGATTACATTGCCAAGTTGCGAAGACAGATTGAAGCCTCCCTGATTTAACTTTATTTTATTCTATTTCACAACTTTAAGGGGGCTAGTTCCAGATTCAGTGCCGAAGTGGTTTTAATATTACCCATTCAGCATTACTTCATTTAGAGTTTAGATTTTCAGTACCCTTATTTATTTTTAAGTCTAAGATAGAAAGCTAGGTTTTTGATATATTAGTATTTATTTCAGTTTTAAAATTCCAAACATGCGAGCGTGAATAATTTTGAATGATTTGTGTGAATTCTGATCGTTCTACATTTACTTTATGAACCCAAATCTGCCGTCATGAATGGACATACAACTTCTGATCCCTCTTCAAAGTTATTAATATAGGTAGTTCGATCTCGTGTGTTTTTATCATTCTATGTCGTGCTTTGACTGCTTTTGGTAATAGATACTCCTGTGTAGTTTTATGGTGTCGAAACGCTGCAGCGTTATCGCCTTTTGTGAAGCATGTGTGTCTGTTGTGTTTCCCTCTTGTCCCAGCAAGACGATTTTTAAATGCTATACTTTTTACCTAGCTGTACCTTCACTCTTGGCTGTTGAATGAACAGAATGTCTTGCTTTCCTGTGGTACCCACCGCCTTCCGCCTTAAGCGGTTGATAGCGGTGGAACTGATCGTCCAGCCGTAAGAGACTGTGTGATGCCGTGTCACACAGTCAACAGATTTGATGTGCAACAGGGTGATGTTCTTTCCACATGGCTGAATCGCATCCATTCTGAGCTGTAAATGTTACAAAGCCGCTTTACTCTCGGCTTGATATCGCACCTGCGTATCTCTTGTTTTTGAACATTGCATGATCCTGTGTAGAGAATATAGATTTACTTCATGTTTTTGCTGTAAACATTGTCAATAAATAAAAGTTATTTTACGCTAACATGGATGATCTTTTGTTGTTGCAGAAAGGAGTCACGAACGATGGCAAAGTTCAGTTATAATTACTTGTCGGCAGATCAGTCCTGGTGGTTGATTTTGCGAAGAGAAATGACCTGTTCATACACTGTCCTGTTCAGAACAGAAGTTTTCTGGAATCAACACAGAAGAATACCACACTGTAGCGTAAAAGGGAAAAAGCATACTTTCCAACAAGCCATGACATTTGATTCGGAGATTTGTAGCATATTCCCTTTACACCATCGTTAATGAACGATGCTGCTCGATACACATAACTCTTACTTATTCCACATACAAGTGATGCCAAAGATTATCCGGATGATACGTGGCTCAACAGCAAGATAGCTGTGATGCGCCGTAGTAGTACCAGATATAACGTTTCCTCGCATGGTAAATGTGATGCGCCGTAGCAGTACCAGATATAACGTTTCCTCGCATGGTAAATGTGAATTGGAGTTATTCGGAGAAATTTGAAAATTTAATGAGCTTTCAATTCTCTTCAATGAAATGCGAAAACTCAATGTAAGTGAAAGAAGGGAAAAACGTGGTGGTTTTAATTAAAATTTTTGTAGGATTTCGTCAATAAAATTTATCTAAATTGCGTGCGATCTTTTCTTTTTACCGCCCGCATTCCGAAGGAATGGGGAAGGTAATGTTTTCACAGGCGTCTGTCCGTTCACAGGGGGGGGGGG
>JBCAUG010341498.1:0-17018 GCA_038406175.1 Haplosyllis leylae
TATTTGTGGCTTCCACTGGCATTCCAGGTACAGTAATTGCATTTTGGTTTTATTGGTTCTGGTTCACAGGGAGTTCCGGTGACCATTTGTTGTTTGCTCATTGATATTTGGTTACATTTGTTTTGCCATTTCATTGAATGACTTGTGTGGTAATATATTTAATTTTACTTAGTGTCATTTGTAATATTTTTGGTTCACTTTGTCATTTAATTAATTACAAGGTAACTCAAAATGGCTTTCATTATTTATCATTGTAGTTAAGTGGAGGCTTTTGCCCCCTTAAAACACTAGTGCTTCAGGGTTTAATTTGCTGTGCTCAAAGGGTTTTATCAAGTGTGATTAACTTGTGTACCATATGGGCAATAAACTGTGATATGAAAGGAACTAAAGTATTTGTGGCTCATTCAAAAAGGCATCTCCTGGTCGCGAAAGGATTCCAGGCTGTGCAGCCTGTGACATAGAGTACCTTTCTTCCTCGCAAGACAGGTCACACTGCGGGCGGTATGTCTCTTGTGGTCAACCACAAGAAGACTTTCTTGTTGGATTTCCAATTTCAAGACAATTTAACATCAAAATTCAATTTAACATCAAAAGTTTTTGACAAATCTGAGTAAATCAGACGTGCCTAGGTACTAATTTTGTAAATTGTTTACACATAAGATTTTTCCTCCACATTCATTTATCAGAAATTGAAACAATTGCTTTTGAGCCAGTAGTAACCACTGAAATCTGTCTCTCATATAGATCTGCTTCATACTTAAATTGACCTTATTACTTTCACAATTTTCTGCATAGATCTATTTTCATCCATTATACTTTGAACACCACTTTGGCAATCAATAACACTGCGAGAAGCATCCGCAAATATTTTAAAGAATAAAAAGTTCTAAGAGTACATGTGGGTGCGAAAACTAAAGACAGCCCAAAGGACAAATCAAACCTACTGGTAACTCACTTCGAAGTTTTCTTCAAACTTTCTTTTAAAAAAGTCACAATATGAAAACTATTTCACTGAACTTACCTTACACAGAGATGCTTGTTGTGTAATGTGTTACAATAAAAGGGTACAGTGACTTGCGATTGCAATCTTTTTGTGCTGATAAAACCATTTTGGCAGACAAAACAAGATGTTTGAAAACCCAGCAATCTTTTTACAGAAGAGTGTATGGTGCAGGATCACGAAATTGTACTTTACGGGGAATAACTTACAATAACATCGCATCTATCATGCGTAATCCACAAATAGTGGATCTGTGAGATTTCATCTCACTGATTATGGATTGTGGTCCCCATGTTTCGCTTTTCAGTCAACCTCATGACTGTTTACCATGGTATGTACATTCTTAAGGGTCCACCTCAGGATTGTTACACCAGAAGGAGGTAAATTACTCGGAATCTACCACTTGATTTTGGCACGCCCTTCAATCATACACAAGCTATTGCTTATCAAAGTCGTTAAGGGAACTTGTCGTTATAGTACATTGAGGTTTTCCCTAAATGCAGCAGAACTTCCATTGAATTCAATGAATTCAGCGATTCTGAGAAATAACTGAAGCATGAATTGGGTTCAGTCAAGGATCTGCTCTGGTACCTGTGTCTCTGTGGTATAATGGTATCATCTCTGTCTCTTACACAGGAGATCATGGGTTCTAATCCCACTATCCTCACTTTTGATTTTTAATTTTTTTGGTCACTAAATTCTCTAAGTGAAAACGTTTACGGAAAACTCGAATAGGCCTACAAGCTTTGTATAGGGCATCCCAAGGCCACTCTATTCGTAGCTGGCATCATATATCAAAAGTTTCCATTCGCTGGTTTCAAAAGACGAATTCCCATTACGTCACTTCAAAAAATGTATTGCCTTCAGGATTTATTGACACGGAGGTAGCAAAGGCAAAATTATCCAATGTGAAGCCTGTCCAGTCAGACATCATACTAAATCAATATTTATCACAAGTTTTCGAACTGAACTATTGTAAGTCTGAATGAGACCCATTGACATTCATTGCAATCCATTTTTGTTTGGAAAGTACGGTACACTTTATTTCGAGTTTATATCGAGTTATAGTTTTAAAATCCTTTCCCCACAAAATTTCGCCCACTGGCAGATCATATGAGACACCCACGAATAGAAGAGGCCCTTTCTTTTGACCAAATTCGTTTTACTGTGTTTTCCCAGGGTCGTACAGCCGCGAAAAGGTCAAGGTCTTCAATACATCATGGCGTTTCTGTAGTAACGTGAGACCCCAGTGACGAAAGCCACCATGCAAGGTTTTCAATTCTTTTCAGGGTATTTGTGGTCCGGATTGACAAAACATAAATTTCAGCTGATTTATTGATAAAAAGGAGTTAGGCAAACACGGGCATGTTTGTTTGGTGTGTAGTTACATTTTAACCAAACATGAGTATGTTTTGATAAAATGTAAACAAACATACCCCTCTTTGGTCATATTAGAATAGGAATTAGTGGCCCACCTTATCCTTGGTCTGAAGCAACGTAGACTTTGCTTATTATTCCTTAAACCTAATGAGATACTCATTGCCCTTACTTTTTTTTCTTTTTGTCAAATATTTGTAGATCTATTTATTTCAAGATAATAAAGTTAAATGATTTCGTTCTAAAATCAAATTAAAACATAATCTGGTAAAATTTCAAAAATATAAACATCAATTCTAATCGAAAGAAGGACATTAAAAATCAATTTACTAAAAACTAAAAAAAAATTGAATTAATCTTTTGAAAGACCAAAACAACCCAAGATGGAATTTCCAAAAGCAATTCCGAAGAAAAACAACCATGGTTTTATTTACTCGTGCGTAATTGATGAGTGTGTGGCGCGTAGAATGTGCTATTTATCATCACTTTTAACCTAAAGCCTGTGGTGGGTAGTTGGATGATTGCCATCTTTTAAAAACTTCTAAGGGTCTCGTCTATTCATAATCACAAGCAATTAAACTTGTGTGAATCATGAATAGACGAGACCTTTAAAAGTTTTAAATAAGTTAATAACCACGGCCTTTGGTCTCGAACAACACTAATTCTGTGAATCAACAAGGCTTAGGTTATTAACTATTACTTAAACCATGTTTTGCTGGGATGAGTGTGGACAAGTGTTCGGTTTTGGTACACGTTCTGTCTTAGTTCAGTCTTCAGTTCAGTTCATAGATTTTCGTCCAAAAATGTCACAAATTATTCTAAATGTTCAATGAAATTGAAAAGACCTTTGAAACTGTAGTAATTTAGATGTAAAACAAAAGTGAGAGTTAACTTTTCTGTACAGATTCTCAGTATGTTTGTGTTTTTGACTAAAGTCACATCTTAGTTTTGTTTGAAAAGCTTATAACTGAACTACACAGGGTTCTTGCACTCACTGATTGCCTGTCCAACTACCATGTTACGTGTGGCAGTTACGGCGACAATTCAAATTGAGCATCACCTTTAGCCGCAATTTTACATGGCACTGACATAATATAAATTGAAACAACCAACGAACAACCTAGTGCGGAAACTATAATCCGTTTTTGCAATATATTTGGACACACATTATGATTTTTATTTCTTGAATAGATTCAATGAACACATCTTACAGATTATTTCTATTTAGTATTTACAGCCATATAACATCACTTTTTCTGAATAATTGAGAGACTAATTTCTTGACAATATAACGTGTCTATCCATCTGCTCCCACGGGCAATACGAAGCGGATCCCCAGACATTTGCCCCATTTGAATGGCACAGGCAGGTAACCAACCCTCCAATTCGGTAACTCAACAAAATGACAATAAGTACAAAACCAATCAAAAACAAGTAGTGATCAATAATCTTGTTACACATACACAGAGATAGTATCATCAGCTTCATTGGTAGCTGGTAAGCCAACTATGTGGTTGACAGGCAGTTTTTTGGTCAATTTTTTTTTTGCAGTTTAAGGAACCGTATGCACAAATGTGAATTCAGGTGTGAAGGGACATTCACATGTGGAATGTATAGAATGCAGACCAAATATGGGAAAACTTGGAACATTAGGAAAACATAAAGTTTAAATTAATGTGGCAGGGAGAATTGGGGACATATTGGATTAATGGCAGTCATCTTGAATTATTGAAGATGGTAGCAATTTAAAAAAGGCATAATTTGAAGTGTTTGAGATATTTTACTCATTTTTAGTAGAAGAAAGCTTATGACCATTGAATATCCATAACTGAGAGCCATTGGTTACCAAATGTTGCTCCTAGTAACCAATCAGTCAATTGGTGATAACAGAGAATTTTATGATTCAGTCATATTTTGAGGTGTTTTACTCATTGTTGGTAGGAGGAGAATTCAGAACATTGAAGATCCATCATTGCTAATTCTTGATTACCAGTTGATACCACTAGCAATGAGTCAGTTATTGAATGATAATAGGGAATCTGATGTTCCAACCATATTTTGAGATGTTTTACTCATTGCTGGTCAGGCATAACTTCAGAAAATTAGAGATACATCATTGACTATACCTGGTTACCAATTGTTGTCCATAGGAATCAGTCAGTTATTGGGTGATAATAAGGACTTTGATGTTTTAACCATATTTTGGGGTGCTTTAGAACATTTAGGACATTGAAGAACCATCATTGATCATTCATGGTTACCAATTGTTGCCTCTATTAACCAGTCAGTTAGTGGATGACAACAGGGAACCTGATGTTTTAGCCATATTTTGAGGTGTTTTACTCACTGTTGGTGGAGGAAACTTAACAACATCCATCATTGGTCATTCTCAATTACAAATTGTTGCCCCTAGCAACCAGACAGTTAATGGGTGATAATAGGGAATTTTAGGTTTCAACCATATTTTGGGGTGTTTTACTCGTTGGTGGGGCAGAGTTTCAGAACATTGAAGATACATTATTGGTCACCCTTTATTACTAATTGTTACCCCTAGCAACCAGTCATCTATGAAGTGACAATAAATTTTATGTTTCAGGCAAATTTCTAGGTGTTTAACTTATTATTGGTAGAGGAAAGCTTCAGAACATTGAAAATCTGTCATTGCTTACTGTCTAAGCCAGAATCCGGTAGCACCAAGCGACCCAGTTCATCATGTCTAAGTACCAAGCAACCATAATCCAAACACACAAAGTGACTGAAGTGGGTAGCAGACATGCATGGATGACCTACCCACTGAGCGCCCTCTGCCAGGATGTGACACTCGCTATGATACTTGTTGCTTAAGATACTCATTAGCCCCTTTGGACTTGATTTTATGTATTGCACCATGAACCTGTAAATACCAACAGAACTACTACAATAAATATCTACTGTACAGATACCTCAACAAATGTATTAAAGTTATCAATACAGTCTGCCAAGACAATCACACATGCAGATATTGGTATCTCAAATGTATATGGTAACTACCTAATATAACCATATCAAGACACGTATCACTTACTCTTGGTTACCAATTGTTGCCCTTGGCAACCAGTCAACTAAAGGGTGATAAGAGTGAGATTGAGTTTTGGACATATTTTGAGATGTTTTACCCATTACTGATAGAGTTTAGATCGAAAATATTGAAAATCCATCATCCTTAAATACCATTGCATGCCCCTATTAAGCACTTGCTATGGGATGGTAACAGAAAATGTAAAGCTTTGTATATACATTGAGGTACTTTGCACATTAGTTTAGTATAGGATAGAGCTACTATTTTGCATACGAGCCAACAAGGTGAAATTCTCTAGTCCTCGATATCTGTCAGGTTGTTTACCCTGTGGTGTACCATGTCTATTCGATGGTAACTGCTGCTGCGGCACTGTAAAGGGTAAACTTGCGACTGATGTATTGTCAGCTGATTGGGAATCACAGGAATCGGACGGGTAGACCGTGACGTGAGTGCGCCCTACCATGTTGCTGGAGTGTGACTCATCACTGGAGTCCGGAAAGCTGCGTCGGTTCAGGTGTCCATCAACGCAGAGTGGACATTGCATTTCCTGGCAACAAGACGCATGCACTATGGGCTGGTCTAAATGTTCTATCACCTGCGTCATATCACCTGCCCCTTGTGAGCGGCGTCGTGGGAAACGTTGGCGTGGCTTGGCAGCAGATTTAGGCTTTGTTTCCTGTTCCGTGGCCGTGTTTGATCCAGATTCATCCCGTATTGACGCGTACTCTTTGGATGATTGGTTGACAGATTGAAGAGAGACGTCAGAGCCTTTAAATCCTGGATTATCCTCCTGATTGTCTTGATTATCGTTCATTTCCACGTGTACCTCTAGACTGTCAACATCCTGGCTTTCTGGATCCACTAAACTCTAAGATTAAAAAAAAGACAACCAAATTATTGATGATCTCGACTATACTTAAAGCGCACTTTTGTGTACAATTCCATTTACTTGATTTTTCAACATACACTCGACTTTTTCGTAAATAACCACAACACAAAATTGACATATCTGTCAATCACTTATTTGGTTTACCTTATATCACAGTTGCCAACAATTTTGACGAAAGAAAGTCACTAATATACTGATTGATAATTACATGTTGAAAAGTTGCTGTGTCCCTTACACAACTGATAATCTCTTGGTGAATGAAACACAAAATTGACAGATATGTCAATATTGTCAATGTTGTGTTATTTACGAAAAACTCGGCTGACCTCTTGTGTTTTGTTCAGGGCGTATTATTTTTCATCACATGTGAGAGGGGGGAGGGGGTAAGCCAATAGGCGAAATACCTAGAAAATGTCTATTGTAATAGTTCCCATGATAAATTATGACCCTCTGAACTAATGCCATTTGAGTTTTCAGGAGAGGAAATGACGAACGCGAGTCTCATAGACTCCAATGTTAAATTGTAATTTCTAAATTTAGATATAACAAGCTCTTATGGCCAAGCGAAGAGAATGGAAAGGAAACAAATTTCATCATTAATGAGTCTAGATCTATATCTTTCCATTCAGATTAATTTTAATCTGTTTGGACAGAGAAAAAGTATACTTTTTGACATTTCTTTTCTAAAAATGGGAATTTTCAATTTCCCCGTAGTGTGGACCTTATAGCATTCAGGGTATGAAAGTGAGAGGACCTGGGGTAACATCAAACAGGGGTAAAATGTTGCTACTGGATTCTTATTTGTTTTCTCACGATTCTATAGAATCTACGGAATGCATCCCAATTTAAAAAAACTTTTTGTACAGGTCCCATTGAGAGGATGCCGACTGCCACATCAACAGAAACTGTGACAGAGAAGAAAATGGAGAAAATTGGTATTCTTATTTTGTCATTATTTTTTTATCCTTTTCTTGGTGTCTTTTTCCGTATAGTCTCTATTTCAAGAGTCATTTGGTTGTCAATTTCCCAAACTGAATTTTTTTCCCAATTGCAATGTACTAAGTAGATCTATTGATCAAACAGTGTTTGATAAAAGGATTCCCCATGTCAAATGGCTTTGTCTCCAATGACTACACACAATTGAAAATTTCAAAAACTTTCGTTTGGTGAAGAAGATTTTCAGTGAATTTTATTTGACTCAGTTTGATTTGATAAAGTTGACGATTTATGCATCTTAAAATGTCACTTTAACGAAATATACCAAAAATGAAATAATATGTAAATTTAAACAAAACAAATCTCATTTCTGGACAAAAACTTCAGGACTTTAGAACCATAAATATTAGTCTGTAAGTTTAACAAAAAGTAGTGAATTTAAGGTGAATAACTTTAGATGTAAAATTTACTGTTTCAGACATCAGCAAGAGGTTTCTTATCATTGCGAGTATAATGTTGCTATCAGTAACTATAGTATCTATAGTAACTGTTGTTGTTTTAAAAAGGTAGGTACTAACGTTCTTTGCTACATTTAATCTATAGTAATCTCAAGTCTCTGAGTTTTGACTACAAGTATTCGACATGGATTATGACAGATCAATCCACAAATTATTCAGATACGGTAGGACTTTGTCACGATTCACGTAATTCAGCGAATTCAGCGAAAGTCATTTAAGAACATCTCAAATGTTTCATATTTTGAAGGCGAAGTATCAAGGTGTTTGACAGAGTTTTTCCCGTGGGTCCTGGTCAGACGGTAGACCCATCAGACCACAACCATGCAGAAGGTCTACCATCTACTAGGTCATCCGAAGAGGAGATTCCAGTTGACATTCAGCAGTTGGGATTCACTAACCCTTCCATAGTAAGAGAGGATGATGCTGGATATGCAAGTTTGCAGAGAGAGCTGGAGGGATATGAAAAGCTTAGACGTCTTGGTATGGAGACACAGAACCAAACAAATGTATACCTGGAAATTCTGGATGACCTGGAGTCACCATCTACTTCATCCAGCAGTACTAGACCTGAAATGTACATAAAATCAGATGAAGTAGAGGCTGAATACACATATACATTACATGAATACCTAGAACTTCTGGATGATAATGACTCTCCTACATCGGCTTCTAACACATTTGTTAAAAGAGCAGAATCCAAGGAAACAGGTGATGAATATCCAGTTTCCCAGAGACAATCCTGCCTGTATGAAGAAATACCAGGGTCTCTCGTGGACAAAGACCATGAAACTGGAAGCAGTTTTCCAGAAGGACAATACGATAGATGTGTGGGTGTTATGGATTACACTGATTCCCAATAAACTATTCCTAAGAGTATTACTAACCAGGCAATCGCCATGGTAACAAGGGATAATTCTGGAAACCTGCACCACAATAGCACTGCACGTACATCTATGAATCAAAAAACCAACCATGAGGGATATGTGGATGTTGTGGAATACAGTGACTCCCCTTCAAGTTACTCGGAACCTAATAGAGTAATTTCCATGGAAACAGATAATAAAGCCGGCTACTCTCTTTCGCAGAATTTACATGATGGATACATAAGTATTGCTGATTACCCCAAGTTCTTGTCAAGTCACTTTCACCTTAGCAAGTCAGTCCTTCAGCAGAAAGAACAAAGCTACACATCCAATTGTTCTCAAAGTCAACCTCAATGTCCTCAAAAGGCTGATATTGCTAATAACACTGATTGTCTCCAGAAGAAGTCTGGGAATAATAGTCCACAGAGCCAAAATGAGGGTTATGTTGACTATGTGGACTACTCTACTAAAGCAATCTCTGAGACAGAAGAAGGAGAATATACACGTCCACATAACCTATACAAGGGATATGTTGGCATGGTAGACTACACTGATCCCTTACATCCTCAATGTGATAATTACTGTGACATAACCACGTCCTCACAGATAGGAAAATCTCTCCGGGCACAATCTGATGGGTATGAAGAACTTCCGGATTCTTTAATGACGTCAAATGAATCTGGATACAGTCAACTACTAAAGGAACAGCATGAATACCTTGAAATTATTGGGGAACCTGAAACTCTCCAAACCCATTCAGGAAGGACTAGTCCACAGAGCCAATATGTCGGATACCTAGATGTTGTGGAATATGCTGAATCTGTGGGATCAGAAAATGAATGTGAAAACAATTATCCCCAGAGGAAACATGAAGGATACGTGGGTATTGTGGAATACGCTGACTCACTAGAAGTTCAAACTGAAGGGAATTTAACAGACATAGTAGTTTCTATGCCAACTGAGGATGAATCTGGATACACACGTCTGCAGAGAGAACTTCCGGGATATGAAAAGCTCCGACACCCTGCCTCGAATAAAGATGTTGATAAGCCAGAAAATACAGCGCTGCAAAGTTTGCCACATGGATACGTAGATGTTTCAGAATATCCCGACCTAAATCCAACAACAACTGTCCCGTGCAAAAAGGAATCCATTCCTAGAGAAAAGCAATTGAGGAATAATAATCTTCTGAGCAAGTTGGAAGGATATGTGGACTATCTGGATTATGCTGACTCATTCAGCCCTCCCGCTCAGAGTTTTAATAATATTGAAGTTTCCAAGGCAACAAGAGAGGACACTGATCAGGGTGTGTGTGTTGGATATGTTGCTGTTGAGGATTATATTGAAGTCACAGCCCCAGAGGGTTCGAATAATAAAACTAAAATCTTGGAAACCAAAAGTGAAGCAGTTTCCAAGGAAACAAAGGAAGAATCTGGAAAATATCTAACCAAGAACCATTTATGTGGGTATGTACCCATTACTACATACCTTGACTTTATCACACCGCTTCCTGAGAGAATTACTAAACAAGAAGATTCCATGGAGACCATCCTCTGACATCTGTCAGCATCACAGACACAAAGTTATAAAACTGACGTGTACCAAGCATCCATTATCGGATGGCGGGTAAACGGTAAAAACAGAAAAATGAGAATTTTTCTTCCATTACTTTCACCAACTGTTTTTAAAATATGCCTATACAGTCATTGTTTTGATTCAGTTTACCCACATGGACTTTTCCAATGGAACCTTGCCGATTCTCCTAAACTTTTGAAAAACTTTGTCAATGAACTTGATTTGACTTCATTTCTGCAATCAAATTCTTTTTCAAAAGTTTAAAAACAGTAGTGAAAGTAATGGAAGAGAAGTTCTCATTTTTCTATTTTTCCTAAATTTCATTCAGGTTGATGAGTTTACATGCAATCCGGCGCGGTGATCCCCCCCCCCTGATTTCCAAGACGTTTGACCAAAAAAAAAAAAAAAAAAAATACTGTCTAAAATCTCCATGTAAATGTTCATCCTTACCAGCATTTGACGAGCAGATATTGTTGTTTTTTTTGTGAAAAGATTTGAAAAGAAGTGCACTTATAAGAAAAAAATACCTTGATGGTTTTGTGGAAGCTTTTTGACATCTGCGTTATGTGAAACTTACTTACACTACTCCATGACGATAGCCAGTCCTTGATATTTAAATATGGGGGTGCAGCACTTAATGTTATTTCATACTGAAACATGTTTGTTAGTTGTGATTTAACATTATTTTGGGACTGATTGTTAATTGGGAGTTGTGACATATCAAGTCAGAATTAACAAGAAACAATCCTCCAGCAAAATATATCGTTAAATGTTGAAATTTTGACAGTTTATTCTACAGTTTCCCGATACACATTTTTGACAGATCTGTCAGATCTAACAGATCTTTAAGTGGATTTCTATTCGTTGCTGTTGTAGTATGAGGTAAGGTAATGTTTCCACAGGCGTGAGTCTGTCCACAGGGGGGTGGGGGTTACTCAGTCCCAGCGGGGGGGGGAGGGGGCTACTCTGTCCCAGCTGAAGATTGGAGGGTTGGGGGGTACTCAGTCCCAGCCGAGGGGAGGGTATTCAGTTCCAGCAGGGGGGGAGGGGTACTCAGTCCATGCTCAATCTGAGTACATACTCAATCTGAGTACAAGTCCACCTGGTCCCCCTGGTACAAGTCAAGCTGAGTAGCCCCCCCTACACAAGTTGGCTATGCAGCGGGTGGTATGCCTCTGGGGTTCACGCAGGAGGACTTTCTTGTTTTTGTTAATTATTTGACAAGGTACTCAAAATCTAGAAAGTACTGGAAATATTAGATAACACTTTACACTTTATTTTAATTATCAATTGTAATTATTCATAAAAGTTGCATTTTATTTCTGTCTGATCTGGCAGATCTGATAGATTTGCTTATCATGAAAAACCCGACTTCGAAATTTTGTAGATTACAGTTGACTGTATTGATAAATGATGTAGGTTTTGAAAATTAACGAGACTTCACGAATGGAGCAGATATATCCCAACACAATTGAGTTATTATGCAGTGGAAGAAAACCAGCTGCCGTCACCTTCCAATCCGCATTGTCTTACGGTGGATAGAAATCTCCAATCCGTTTATATGAGTCGTGACAATTGGACTATTGAGTTTTTCACGATAGGCGTTTCTGTCAGATTATCTGACAGATCTTTGCACAGAGAAGGGCAAAAAGATCGTCAAAAATTGCCTCCAGTGGGGTTTGAAACTAGGATCCTGAGGCAAATGCTCTACCACTGAGCTCAGTCAACATACAGTTGCCAGCCTGAATCTTCATATCCTTCATAAAATCATGCTCTATTAACTCTAGAAATGAACAAAGTCCAACGTGTGAAGTGGTGTAGGATACAAACAAAGCTCACTTCAGAAATCTCCTACCCAACAGATGTCTTCCCTAGTTCAGTTAGTAGAGGATCCGGAGGTCCTGGGTTCAAACCCCACTGGAGGCAATTTTTGATGAATTTTTTTGGGCTCTTCCCTGTGTAAAGATCTGTCAGATGATTTGACAGGAACGCGTATTGTGAAAAATTCATATGCCTGTGAGCTTACACTAGTGTATTCCGCAGCTTTTACAGTGGTCTGCCATTCAATTGCAGTGTGAGACTCCCCAGGGGATGCTCTGTTTTGGACACCTCATAACTCTTAATGATAATATCATCTATTTAGTAGCTGTTTTTTTGTGTTCTTTACCAGTGCATGCACTCGAGCGTTTCACAATAAGATCAAATTTGACATTTTAAGACAGAATTTACATCAGACATGCTTTAATGATTTTTCAAATGTCAAATGGTGCATGAAACAAACTTCAGTTAAAGGTCTTTGAGAAGTAACACAGGCCTCTCTGTGGCCCATTTGGGTAAGCATTCAACTTTAGATCCAATGATGATCAGTGTTGTAAGTTCAAATTCCACTGGAGGTAACCTTTGAAATATTTTTTGAATTTCTTCATGAAAATTCAGGCTTGAAATGTAAATGTGATCTTATAATGAAAACCTGGACTCCGTTGGAGAGTGCAATTTACAGGCACAGGTAACCTGAGGCCACCACCCTCGTCATAACTCAATGTACAAATCTAAATTGGTCCCAGTACATGACCAAACAACTGGATGAAATACTGTCGCTCGACGTAGCATCTCTGCAGGAATCAGGAAAATTTACAAACTCAAAAGTGTGCCTTTTGAATTGTCCTGAATTTACGAACAGAATTCCAAGTTTTGTTCAAATTCAAAATATAATTATTTTTAGATGCTTGATCATTCCCAAATACATTTTCAAAAATTTACAAAAAAAAAGGAAAAATTATCCCATTATCAAAACTTGTGATGGTATTGTCTGTTCCGTAGGTTGGAACTACTTAACCATGCCAGCAATGATTCTGATGCAAAGAAAGCTGCTCGTTATAGATGAGTGCTCTTTGTAACTAAACTCGTTATAAGCGGGACCCAGTGTATTTCAGCATAAATTGGTGCCAGTGCATGGCCAGACGACTCTACGAACAACTGTTGTCGTCCCCTGGGATATAAAATCTGATTGCTATCAGAGCCCTCTGTTGGATGAAAGCTTAAAGCCTTGTCCACACGTACCGACACCGAGTTTTGTCCCGTTATAATTTCTCCAGTTAAAAGTTTTAACATTGTGTCAGTGGTGTTGGGCATTATGACAACCAGGATGGGTTCCACACCCATCTGCCCATCAAAGTTCCCATCCACATTAGCATAATGTCGGTAAGTGTGAACAAATTAAAGAGTAATATCGATAACAATACTGTTCTTTGGAATTTCACCTGAACTAAATAAAAACTGAATTCATTAAATACAATACATAATGTCAAAATCTTAAATAATGAACATATTTCCTTGTAAAAAGAATGCAGCTTGAAGTAAAACAGTATGAAAGATAGAATAGCCTCCAGCATTACAAATTACATGTGTGGTCATGAGGTAGTATGAAGTTTTCTCTAAATGAATTCAATGACAAAAATAATATTATTTTTAAAGAGCTGTGCTCGAGCTTACTATCTCCTGTGTGAGAGACAGGGACTCTACCTTTCTACCACAGAGACACAGCTGGCAGAGAAGACAGTTAAATTGATCCTAATTCATGCTTTATTGATTTTTCAGATTCCCTGAATTCACTGAATTCAGTAAAAGTTTCGCTCCATTTAGAGAAAACCTCAATTTCATCAGTCTTCGTTGTATTACTATTTTGTGAGAATCGCATGAATTTATGATTCACCGTGAAATGAATGTTTTGTTTGCGAGATAGAAAACAAAAAAAATTCGTGTAATTTAATTAACGATAAGATGCAGAAATTACGGACAACGAGATGCGTCTCGGTTTCACGGTTTTGTAAGACAATTGGACATTGTAACTGTGGAGTAGTAATGTCTCTCTGACAAATATACACATGATCATACATGTTGTTTTCATCTTCCACACTGAATGTTCCTCCATTTGAGTTGTAGTTTTTACAATTGAATATTGAGGATGCATTTGTGCTATTTCTTGGAACAGCTCTCTGGCACACAATAATACCATGGCTTCAAATTAAATAAGATAAACATTTAAGTTATTCTCATACTTCATGTTGTTTTTCTCTATTTACATGATTACGTTTACCTCTGCAGACAGACAAATGTGATTGACTTACATTTTCAGGCAAACAAATACAATCACGAGAGTCACTGTAATGGACAGAGAAGCAACACTAACTGTGATTAAAATCAACTGCAGGTTGTCTGAAATTAAAATAAATTTAAACAAAGGTAGCTATGTTGCATGTTTCAAGACTTTTGAATTTACTTGAGCTTCTGTCTGAAATAAAACTGCAAACACTTCAGCAAATCAAATAGTATATGGTTACCAATCAGTTAATCATATTAATATGTATGACATTTCAGCTTTGAAGCTTTTCACATTATACTGAGAAGCCCATAGTGCCAATGATTATGATACAATCGTGTGTTCCAGATTTTGTATTAGTTTTGTTACATTTGAAGCTGAATTCAACTGAAACCAGTCAAGCACGACTGAATGCTATTGAAAGCTTTCTTGTATCTCTCAAACACAGTTGACTCATTGATGTAATGCTTGACTGTTGATCAGAAGACTGGAGAGACAAATCAGATTTTTTAGTTTAATTTTATTTGTGTGTAATCAGTTGTATGAGATGAATTTTCTAATTAAAAATTGGGAAAACTGAAATATGACTACACTAGGAGAATTCAAGGCAAATCAATGTTACAATCCACAATGAAAATATCTTGATCTCAATCAATAAGTAATTAATTTACCGTTGGTATCGTCTGAAGTTGTTGGTTGCGTAGTTGATTCTGTATTTTTATCTGAAAAGTATACAACTCAATCTAATATGACAAAGACTAAAGAAGGAATTAAAAATCCATTCAGAATTAATTTCCTTGAAGATGAATGAAGAGTAACACACATTCGAGTTTTTCACAATACGATCAAATTTTAAGACAAAATTGACATCAGACATGCTTTAATGACTTTTCAAATGTGAAATGGTGCATGAAACTTCAGTTAAAGGTCTGACAAGTAGCACATGCCTCTGTGGCCTATCTGGATAAGTATTTAACTTTAGATCCAATGATGGTCAGTATTGTGAGTTCAAATCAAACTGGAGGCAACTTTTTTAAAAACATTTAAACTTCTTCATGCAAATTCAGGCTGAAAATGTAAATGTTATCTTATCGTGAAAAAATCAATTACCTTTGTCATCGCATCTCCAAATGTCCCAGTCTATTCCATTCCCACATCTGGGTTTGAACACAAGTGATTCTACAGAAAACCAGGTAACGGTTCCCTTCTCTTCCTCCTTCTTTAACCAGCAGAGTTCTGAGTCACACTGAAGAGGGTTATCTGCTGTGAGGTTGTATCTAATGCCATACAATCCAAGCTCCAGAGGACGAGGCAGATGGCTGAACAAACCAGCAGGTAATGTTGTTAGGTGATTATCATACAGACTTAAAGTCTTCAGAGATTTTAGTCCGAAAAACATGGAGTTAATCTCGCCAGTTTATTTCCTTGCAGGTACAAGACCTCAAGTGTTTTCAGGCCTGCAAATGAACTATCGTCTATAGAATTGATTTTATCGTTATTCAGATGAAGTCGCTTTAACTCCAAAAGTTCACTAAACATCCCCACCTTTACTGCCTCGAGATAAGGATTTATACTGAGGTCTAAAATATTGAGGTATTTGAGTCCATTGAAGCTTCCAGTTTCCACTTCAGAAATTCTGGTGCTATGAAGAAACAAGGTTTTGCAATTGGTTAGTTCAGAGAACATGTTGGCAAAAAGACTTGACAGTAAATTTGTGTGCATGTTTAACTAAGTGAGAACTGTCAGACCATTAAATGCCCCGGGTTCTACTTTAAATAGCTTGTTTTCACTCACACTGAGGCGTGATTAGAAAACATGTTTGTCGGAAGTCGTCGTAACATGTTGTGCCCTAAGGTGAGGTGTTCAAGAGCTGGTAACCAATCAAAAGTTTCTGGTTCTATCTCAGGTATCTGATTTCCATATAAGTTGAGTATTCTGCATTGTGAAAGCTGAGAAAATGCATTGGCTTTTATTTTTGTTATGTTGTTGTCTTGGATGTACACCTCTAGAGCTTCTTCCGGTATATCATCCGGTATGTCCGTTAGATTCAGATTGATCTTGTAGTACTTCCTGCTTGCTGTGTACTCATCTTTAGGCTCTCCACAGAGAGTTGGTTTTAATATCTCAGTCAGCAGTATCAAAATGCCTGGAAAATAAGATATTTTGTTTTATCGAACCAAAGTCTGTACAATTGTAAAGCCCTTACATGATATACACATGTTACATACTTCTCACTGATTTTATTTAGCCCAAAAACCGTTGCAGATATATTTTGGTATTATAATAAAACAACTAGCAAAGCAGCACTAGATATTTGAGAAGAACATAAAAAATGTAGTGAACATTTTACACACTTGATCTTTATTTCAGGAAAAAATATTTTAATCTTGTGTTGTTGCTATACATACAATCAGTTTATCTTTTGATAGAGTTTTGAAATTGATATGGAGATCTAGTTTTGTCTGAGAAATGAAAGATACTTTATGTGTACTTACAGATAAACCTGCATACATCCATGATTGGTGTTATTTAATTTACTCACAACCAACGTTATAATGAACACTTCTGTTTTCTCTGTCCTTTGTAAGCGGGACAAATGGTTGAAAGAATTAAACCTAAAAACCTGCTGTCTAAAGTTGACATCAGCCTCCACATTTAGAACCAGATGATGCTACAAATAAACGCAACAGTCATGTCAAATTC
>JBCAUG010341609.1:0-17016 GCA_038406175.1 Haplosyllis leylae
TTTAATACTTACAAAGAAAAAAATTTAAATAATTAAACCACAACAGCTCTGCATAAAGCCCATGGGCTTCTTGTTATTTGATTTGGCCATTGTTGACCAGCTTGATTTGTATGTGTCCTCTCAAGGTAATTTCTTTTGATTTATGGCATAAATCTGGAGTAATTAATGTAAATTTCATTTTAGCCTAACTTTGAACCATCAAGTTACATGATAGCAAATTAGACAACATAAAACAAATCCAAACAGGACTAAACAGTCAACCGTGTAAAAATTAACCGGAAAATATTGACAGAATATGTTTAACACTAACACCATCCAAGAGAGTCTCATATGTTGTAGAAAATTTCAAAAATGACTTTTTAGGTGGTTAAAATGTGTTATTATTGGTAGTTCTTTCTCTGATGTTTCAGTGTTTGCTTTCTATCATGTTTCATCCATTGCTTTACCAAACACATTAGATTCACATGGCCATGTATAATTATTCTGACTATATGGACAGTACCTTTCTGTGGATATGTGCTGTATGCAAGATTGCTGACCTCTAGAGGTTGTAGATGTTGTGGATTTTTCCCATGTAGGTCTCGATATTCTGACCCATCCCAGTTGCACCTATGATGACTGGTATGACTTCTACTTTCTTGTTCCACATTTCTTTGGCATCATTGTGAATTGTTTGGCAAAATTTAGGAATGGAAGTGAAAAGATCAAAGAATGCTTTGTACTTTGCTTTCAGTGTGTGTGAAAGGGCCCTATAGATATCTTTAACTGCATGCTTATATTACATAATGCATAATGTTAGTAAATTTCCGGGATTCAATTCTTTTCTATTTCTTTTTGTACAGATTTGGAGAAATGCATCCAAAATATGTGTATTTCCAAATCGCTATAAAGATTTATTCAAAAGTAAGGGCCTGTTTACACCAAGCAAAAGTGAGGGTGAAAGTGAGAAAGATAAAAAAAAAACAGCTAAACAAATCAAGGAATAAACAACAAACAAAGAAAATTTTTGCTTTTGCTCAGTATGAATATTTCTTAAGGACAAGCTCACATCCATCCAGCAAAATTAAGAGTGAAAGTGAAATAGATAAAAGAACCAGTAAAGTATTCAACTAATGACATTGAAAAAAATTGCTTTTAAAATTTGATTAAAAATTTTGCATGAGCGATCTTAAGTGAGTCAGTTTGTAATAAGTACTAAAATACTAAATGCTATTTGTGTTCAGGTATGGTAACTCATAGATTTCATGAACAGAAAGGTCAGGGGAGTGATAAGATCATTGAGACTGCCCAGCATCATTCTCATTGAGGTACTGGAAAGAATACAGTGACATAAAGTCTTGGAATCTGGAGAATAACAAAATCAATTCTTCAACTACTGCATATGTTAATACCAAACTGCATAATTTGACTAAACAAAATAAGAACAATGAAAATATTTTTTTGATATCCAAAACTCAATTGTACAAGGAGAGTGCTTGCACTGGCAAGAAAACATATTTATTGTAGTGTGAAAATATGATTTTAAAGTAGAAATAGTAAGTGGCAGTATTTCTTAATAAATTGTAATTTTGTAAGGTAAAGCTCTACTGATGCAATTGTCATAAAACAAGCAAAGGTGTAAATTTCATCAACTTTTACAGGTGAGGTTTACCGCAATCAAGTAAACCATCACAAGGGGGGCGTACTGGGTGAGGAGGGCGATTGAAAACTTTACACCTGATCGCAGGCTTTTTACATTCATCGTGTATCAATACGGTCACCGACGACAACACAAAGGGAAGGCTCTTTTTTTCATTGGTTGGTTCGTCGTCGTCTTTTTCGCAATGATGTGCAAATTGCTTGTGAACGGTTCATGATTTTGTTTCAAAATTTCTTGTAAATTGCCATTTATTTAAAAAGTACAGAAATAAAGAGATTTTGTTGGTGCATAATTTTAATCTAGCTGTCCAATAATATACCCACCGGAAAACTAGAACGCAAAGAAGGTGAATCAAATGGAGACACCAGTAGGCTAAAAAAAAGAACTTCTCTTGATGATGGAAGCAACAGCACTGACTCCCAATTGTCAATTGTCTACCAAGAATGACGATATTGGTGATGGAACCATGATTTAGTGTTATGTTTGTAATTTAACCATTGACTTGTTATTGACCTTGTAAATAAAATTCCCCACATATTATAAATAGTTATGTTGCTTTGAAATAGACAATGAGCTCTGGGTAGGATGAGCTCATGTGATGAAGCTGCAATTGCCTATAGAGAAGGAAGAGCCCTGCTAGCTTCTTGATCTTAGCTTGAGAACTGTTTTACTATTGATTGATATTATGTTTGCTGTGAAAAATAAAACTACAAAAAGGAACATAGAAGTAGATTGACTATTTCTTTATTCAGGATAAATGAAAAGTTCATAGAGAGCTCAGAATCCGGATATAACATCGGCCAGATAAATGTGGACTTCTTTTTTGGTTTAGTAAGCATAGGTAGATCCATCGTGCTGTGAATGGGCATCCAATTCGGCGGAAGAAATAAAAGTTTTTGATTTAACTAGAAAAGAACCTGTACTTGAATTTGTTAGAAGTCGTCCTCGGTTTCTGGGATGGGGATTTTTCTTTGTTAGTTTATGGTGGTCCCCATTTGGTTTCCCTGTTTGTATTCTAACTGTATTGTAAATGTGTTTTTCAACGTGAAACGAGCATTGTAATTTATTCCATAACAGTAAATGGTTTCAAATCATAAATGGGTCATGCGCTTTGTTTGCCCAGAAAACTTCATAATTCATGCAATAGTGAATAATATGATGAGGCATGAGAGCGAGTCATCCCCGCATTGTTTGACAATTGGCTCAGCCAGGTGAAATAAATCAATTTATTCTGATCATGTGTTGAAGCTTAGCTAGTGAAATGTAGATCTGTGTTTGGTCAGAAGATGTCAGGCGTGTTTTGAAGATGTGCATATTGGCGGTAAATAGGGAATTATCCTTCCGTTAAATAAACGGAGATGATCACAATGGCAATATCCCTAAATATGGTTCATCGCTATCAAATTGATGTTCAAATGGGGAAAGTTTTAATATGCACCACTTAACTTTATGCCCTAATCATGTGTACAAAAAATTCAAAAAAAAAAAAACAACAAATGTGGTATGAAAGGAATTGTACATTTGGAAGCAACTGTTTCTCTTGAAATGATAGCTTGGTTTTTTTTTACTTTGACTTCAGAACAGACAAGATGTGCTTAGCAACATTTTACTGCTTTATAATTTCTCCTGTGAAAAATTAAACTATATCTATTCAAATGTTTTTTACTTGCAATATCGTTTAACATAAATGAACACCACATTCTGCCGAAAATGATTCAAATTATTCAAAATGCATGTACTGATAGAGAAACCTCAAAAACCTTTGAAATACTCTCAAGTGGAAAGAATTTTTCATCCGAGAAATTTCATAATCACATTGTGTTTAGGCGGGTTAGGAATTGGTTTATAATACGTTTTAGATTACTTGACAATTTGCCTAAATTTTTAAGTTTACATAATAGCTACTTGGGTCTTTTGGGGAATTGACAAATGTATGGAAATACTTTCAGGCGAACAGTTTAAATGTGTACTTAAGGATGATGAGTCGTAACCTTTGGTGTATAAACTTTACTTTAGCCGCAGTTTGTGTAAATTTCAGACAATTTGAAAGGTCTTTAGGTTGATACTGTGTAAATGCACACTTGAAAGAGTGCGGAAAGGAAAGGGTGTTTCTTGGCTCCTTACATGGCACCGCTAAATTTATGTCCAGCCGTGGGGGATATTACTTTTAAGACAAATTTTTGGCCTGCAGTACAAAATATGGAAGAACAGCATATTTTTTGTGGGATTTGAATTGATAAAAGCAATCCACATGTTACATCCTGCAAAGTACTGTCGGGAATTCCTGCAAACTGCCTGTACTTTCCGATAAAGTGATTCTCGTCAATTCGACCTTCAGGAAAGATAACAAAAATATTCATCTTGAACAGTTATTGCGCCAGTTGCTCGTTACGATTAAAGCAGTGTCGAGTTTAATTGGGTGCTCGACGTTCGAGATTTTAACAAAAACTCGTTAATCTTTGAACAATCTCCGTCGTAGTATTAAATTTTAAAACTCCCCCCGTTACTGGGAGCCATCGTTATTCAAAGAAAATTCCAGAAGTAACACAGAAATATTACACGTAATAACTTTAAACTTGACTTGTAGGTGCAATTGTCCACAAAATATGTGAGTTACATGTGTCTGGAAAACAGTCAGAAGACAAAGATCAAGACGGTCAAAATGAGTACAGGTTGATTTTGCAAAATTAATGGGACTCATTATATAATCTAAAATCTCGAATATTTGAAATATGTGTGTTGGAGAATGTCTGAAATATGAAAAACTGACTCTGGGAGTAGTTCTTCAAAGTATAAAGGTTTGGGGAATAACCTCTCTTCTCAGCATACATAAGTGATTATTTTCAATCGAAGAGATGCCTTGCAGTGCCGAGTATAGTTCGAGGAATGAAGTGACTACTTGAACATTTTCTCTTGTTGATACCTGTGTTATAACAGACTTCTTCCTTCTTTTCGAGATTACCGATTTCGTAAAATGTCTGAATAGTTCATTTAGGAAAAGTCTGAATTTTCAGTGCGTCTATGAACGGAGTTCTGCTGATTGCTTGTCCGATTGCTCCCGCCTGTTACATTGTAACAAATGGTTGACAAATATTGCATTTGTTGACAATAGAAATTCCTCCCTTGATTAAAACAAAGATGAAAACCAGTTAGCTATAGTTGACTTCTCAAACGCAGTAAAGCCACTCATTTGGAAACAAAATAAAACTAGTTAACTTTTAAAAAATCATTTAAGGAATACTCTAAAATGTACCAAATATCTTGTAGTGATGAAAAACGTTCACTGGATTCGAAAGGATGTTATGGCAAATCATGACCGTGATTTTTGTGAAATTGTTTGTCATAAACTGGTTTGAAAGTTTAAGCAGCAACAGCAATGAAAATGTCAACCATACCATGTACACCCTACATGAATATCAGTAAATTCGACTTTTTTCGAGGAGATCGGAACATTCTGTCATACCTTTTGCAATGGTGGTCTACGAGAAATAGTGCCCTATGATAAATTCTATTTCGAATTATAAATAAACAACCAATACATTTATCTCAAAAATAATACCACGATATATACAGATTTCCTGCATGACATGTGTTGTAGTGAGTGGATTTTAATCACATATGCATTTTCACCTGAGGTGAAGCTTTTGTTAAATGGAAGCACCTTAGTGGTGTTTATGGATGAACAGTTTGTCTGGGATTCCCTGTCTATTCTCATGTTCACTCCAGCCCCATGTGATAATTTGATATACTGATTCTATTTCACCAGATGTGTAGGAGTTTGCCCTCAAAATATATAGGAGTTTGCCTTCAAGATATGATATTGATATTGATGAATTGGAACCTGTGCGTAATGTATTAACTGGAGACAGTTTGAGAGACCTACAATGCTGTGGCTGTGTGAAGTCATTGATCTCTATCTTTGTGGGTTTGCTGTTAATACATTACCTGTAGGTTCCAATTGAAATATTCAGACATTTATTATATAATGTGAGGAATTGTATTAGTTTCAATTCGATACAAAATACAAAGGGCTTTGTTTCTTGATTTCAATTTGTCTAATAGGCAAATACCATCAACTAATAGAGAATGAATTGGTATCTTCCATCTATCAAGGGGAGTTAACCTCTGTCAATGGTACCAGATCTCAGTGAAATTTTTGAGAGAAGTCCAAATTTTGCAATGCAATTTCAATCAAAAAGGGAATAATTCTAATGTTATTAGGCCCTGTATGTTACTACAGTATGAAGGCCTTGGCCATGTTAATCTGTGTATGTAATTTTCTCTGTATTAATTCATGTATTTCTGTATGTACTTGAAAGGAATGGATACTTAAGTTACTCTTGGACACTCAAAAACTGCAAAAACAATGCATCTTATTGCTTTTAACCCAGTGTCAAATGACCACATTTGCTGAAGTACATTATATGTCTGTTCAAACTGGTTTGTGAGATCAGTTTTGCCTGTTTCCCTTTGTCCTCACAGTGAGTGGAAGAACTTACAGGTGGTCATTTTTACAATTGAAAGTTGCTGCAGATCTAAAATATATAACATTAGAAGTGACATAAAATGGCAATGTCATTCTACATCACTGGTCATGTATCATTAGCGTTTCAAGAAATGGGTATGTTATTACACAAGTATATTGTGGGTGGTAGTCTAGACAGATGTGGTGCTTTTCCAAATGGCTGCAGTGAAAATTTTTCTGTCTAGGATCATCCCAGGTGAAACTTTGGGTGAATATCCAGACATTACACTGGTAAAGCCCCCCCTGTTTTTTTAATCTAAAATGTAGTTGTGTAATGCATATATTCTTTTGGATAAACGTATTGGTGGTTTATTAATGAATAAAAATAGAATTTCTCATAGGCCACCATTGTAGAGGCCATGTCAGAATTTTCTGATCTTGTAAAAGGCAGAATTTACTGGTGTTCCATTAGGGTTAAATATACAGTAATGTAACAATAAAATAAATTTGAATTTTTAATCTTTACAAAAATAAAATACTACACGTTGATGATGATTTTTACACCTTATTGTTGCTACCTAGGTGTTGCCTCCGTAAGAGGGAATCTTTGTCATCATTTACTTTGTCTTGGGTGAAAAACAAGCGCTTCCTCTCTTTGCATTTTGGGAAAAACTGGTTCATCAGCAGAAGATATGAATTTTAAATGGTGAGAATCAGCTTTTGCTTTTTCTACACTGAACTGATGGAGGGGGAGACATTTTGTGCATTAGCAGTTGCATGGACAGAAATTATGATTATGGTTCATGTATTACACTGAACAAAGACGACAATTGTGCGTAAAATACACCAGAAGCGACTCATAAATGTACATGTACTTCTCTTCACAGTTAGGTACAAATCAATAGGAGAAATGTACTAGTCTCCGATTGCATTAAATGGAGTACTTTATACTTTTTGTATCCACCAGCTAAAAAGGGGCATACAGTATTTAATATTGACTGAAATATATGGAAATCTCTTAAATAAGTAAAGCATATAAAGGAACTTTTTCATATTGTATCTAAATTCTTTTTTGTCCCCCTCTGTTGGCTGCGACATAATTGATGACATCCTCGACATTTTTTTCGAACAGACTTATTTTATGTTGAGCCACATAAATTCTATAACGCGTAATCTATTATGTGGCAAAGAAACTTAGTGCTCAACATACCATGAAAGTTGTCAGCTTTTGAATACGCAACCGTTGTGTAAGACGGTACTACTAATTCTGAAAAGCACTAGTGGATTTTGACAGATAGTTTCTATGGCACGGTGGGAACAATGGTGTCATATGATGTAATGACAAAAAGTAATAATAGATTGTGTTACAGTATTTTAATGTGACACCCATCTTACTGTTCTACGAAAAATATGAGATTTTTTCGAAATATTTATAATGCATACTTTTTAAGGGTATTTCCAGTCCTAGATTATTTGTAATTTGTTCTTTGTTCAAAGTTTTTTTTCCAGAGTGCCCGATTTAGTTATTTTGATGCAGGTAATTTTTAAAACCAGTACGAGTCTAACTTTTAAATGTAACTGACCAGATAATGGTAATTAATAAAAAAAAAGGGAACTCTCACAATCGTATATTGAAGTGGATGTTTTTGACATGTTGCTATTTCAGATACAGGTCCAGAACAGCTAATTCGAATGCGGTTAATCCGAAGTTCCACTTAATTCAAACGTTTTGCTAAATCTTTGCCACTTTCCCATCTTTTCAGGATAAAATGCATGGTTAATTCAAACACAGTTAATATAAAGTTCTTCTTAATTTGAAGTATCTCTATATAATTCAAAGTTTCAATGGGTGTTGAATCAAAGTTTATTGTAAGTCAAGGCTAGAGTCATTTGGGACAAAGTCATTAGATGCAGGAAATACTTTTTTGAGACATTGTTTGGTCAATACATGGTAGATTAAAACCATTTCCAGATGGGGTTTCCATTCAAAATTTTAAGATAAAGAGGGGTAATCAACTTGACCCCTTTCATTAGAAATACTAAGAAATATGGAATTATGATGAATGTGAAGTACTAAAATCATTAGATCATTAGATACCTACAAAACTTTTCATAATAACTACTAATGATTATGTGAAAAAGAATATGTAAAAAAGTTATGGGGTTACCACCCAAAATTTTCCACAGCAGACTTTTAAGTTATTTTAATATGTAAAATGCATTGTTGTGTGATGGCAAATGTCACTGGAAGTATGGTGAATGTTACAAAAACCACTTTTGTGGCAATCAAATGAATCTAGCCACCTTAAATCAAAGTATTTCCTTCGTCAAAGACTTTTGATTAGAGATCACACTCTAGATCAAAGTTTTGACTCTCATGATTAGAGATCACACTGTAGATCAAACTCTTGACTCTCACAACATTCAATAAACTTTTTGTTAAACATTGGATGCCTTTTTCGTTCTGGTCTCATGACATTACACATGTATATGCACTGTATGTATTTATTTGAACTGGTTTATCTTGACTCTTATGACATGCTTTGATATGTTTTTTCCTATATATAACTTCCTTAAAATGGTCCAATTTTTAATCTGCTTGCACTGTTGGAATTGTCTGAGTCTTCCCTATGCATCTGTCTTGATGCTCATAATATCATACATGTATATTGCATATATTTATTTGAACTGGTTTGTCTTGACTCTTACAACATGCTTTGACACTGTTACCAAATATCTATGCCTTTAATGTCAATAGAGTACACATGAGTTTATTTCAAACAGATCATAATTAATATTCATATCATGAATGCCAACAGAGTGCATATGAGTCTTATTTCAAATAGTTAGATCATAATTAATATTCATGTTGTGAGTATTGATATAGTACTTATGACTTTATTTCAAACAGATCATAGTTAATATTCATGTTGTGAGTGTCAATACAAGCTTTAAGGTAGTGTAGAACCATGAACACATACATAAGGCATGCTTCACGGTGGCTTCATTTTGTAAATCAAAGTAGATATGAGTGTAATTCAAAGAGTTAAATCAAAGGAAGCCACAATTCAAAGGAATAAATCAAAGTAGGCTCTAATTTGAAGTTTTAAATGGAAGTAATTCCTAATTCAAAGTTTCACACAAAGTTTGAATTACAAGACATAGTTTGAATTTCCACTTAATTCGAAGGAAATCCTTGCCGACCAATGATTTGGAATTAACTGTGCCCGACCTGTATATCTTTCCATAGGCAATTAGTGTTGAGAGATACGATCTTAGCACATGAGATCGGCAGGCAGGATAAATCCTATCGTGTGGCACAACAATTTACGAAATCACCGCATTTGTATCTATGCGCGAGAACTTTGTGTTTTCTTATCACAAGTAGTTACAACATTTGTTGTTGCAAAGCAAATTACTTTTTGGGAAAGAGAGTATTTAATTTGCCAAACGAGGTCTTAAGGCTAATAAGAATTGGTGCAATTCACTTTAAATTATCAGGTAGACGGTCCGCATGCATTGTGAGAGAAATTGGTTGTTGCCACTAATTGTCGCTCTGATTGTGGTGCGAATAGTTCGTCATTGGGGGTGACTTTAACTCGAAATAACAAAAGTGGATAGTTTCTGCAAAGACCTTACAATGGAAAATAATCTAAGGTATTTCCCTATTTTGTCAACGATGGCTATTTCGATACATCACAATCAATCCAAAGGATTCGGCATTCTAACGTGAAAAATAGCTATAATTGTAAAAAGTGTAACTTGGTTTTGAAACGCGTCCGTTCAAAAATCAAGGGTCACAGGAAACACTGTAGGAATTTAAGTAAAATTTGTTTTGATAACTGTGTTAATGTTGTTATAGTCTTTAATAAAGTTATTTAAGTTGATTGTAGTAGTATTTTATGTGTGATTGAATCCCGTCTTTTGATAAACTTGTTAAAGAATATAATTTGAAGGTTTTGCCTAGCCATTAGAATGTTCAAGTATAGCCTGAAGAGTACAACTGTCTCGGAGCCCCTACTGTGGCAAAACTCCTAAACTCTTTATATATTAAAATTAGAGGTTCAACCTGAATGCCAATCTGCAGACTCTCAACACGTGAAGAATGGGCCATTGATTCTTCTTCAAATGCAAAGCCTGCATAGCAAACTCTAGGTTAAATTGGGGCAGCATTCACATTGAAAGTGGCCCCCTGCCTTCCTGCTGAAAGACCAACATAACAATGGTAGCCGCTCCAACACAATTCAACCCATTTTGATTCAAGTTTTATTCGAAGTTATCGAGGCAGGTAAGTTGCCACATTTGAAGTCTGTCTCTCTTTCCCTCCATTTGGAGTGTTTCTTTCTTCCCACAGCTATGAAGTTTTTGTGCTTATTTTCAAACCATGTCTGTGTGTGGAGTTCAATCTTGCAAATGTGAAAGGTGTTTATCATTCGCGGCGCTTTAGACATCTCACTATTTCACTTGACTGCAGCCGGTGAAAGAATTAAGCATGAATGTTTTATAGACGACAACCCTGACGCAAATGCCCAAAGGAGAAATTTATTCACAGCCGACACATAGATTTGTAGACTGTAACAGGAAATCAAAATGCATCAAAAACTCATCGATCTATCAAGAAAAGACGCACCCAGGCTAACTGCCACCCATTTAAAATATACGAATCAATGACTTACGAAAGTATACCTGCATTTAATGGTGTACGGTAGGGAACAGGAAAATGCAGCCGGAGTAATTGACGTTCCCTACTGAATGTGATAGAAGGATTCAGGCGGCCTGTGAAGACGTCTGTAACAGTTGTTCTCAACGAGTGAGACTTACGCGGAGTACCTGTTGTGATGACATTCCCAAAAACTGCACTTGACAATAGATGATAATGACACACTCGGAGGGGAACTTCCCCTAATGTAAACTTGGTTATCACAAATATTAGGTTAATTTCAATTAAATTAACAGGACATATTTTGGTATAATAGTTTGTCGGCGGATACGTTGTGGCAAAAGTCGGTTGTGGGCATGTTTGGCTTGTCAAGAGGGCATAGTTTGAACTGACAGACAAGCACTTCCACCTTCAGCGAAGACAATCTATTGTGTTTGGGAATCTCCACGTGAATATTAAAGACGCATATTTCTCAATGCTTTACCCTCTTACCAGACATTCCCCAACTGCTACTGTGTGCCAATCAAAGGGGAGCCAGGTACTCGTGTTTATATATAAACCTGACGAGAGACACGATAGGGACATTTGGCTCCACAAGGGCTTTATGAGGATATCACCGCGCAGTACAGAGAAGAGTTTCATGCATCGAAAATTAAGCTCTTCTTCACAAGAAAACCTACACCTGATGTTGAAGATTTGTATTGTGCTCTAAGCCTGTGAAATTGCGCCATATTTTCATGGGCATTTAAGTAGTACAAGATGGACTCAAAACAAGATTGAAATTGACGTTGGAACCTGATCCTCGCACGCGGCATGCTGTCTTTGTCGAAGCACTGGGGTCGTTGTCATTGATGTACAACAGTGAAGAATTGACAGTGTAACCTACTCCATTTAAAGTATTAACCTATGGAGCAAGATAACATCTATCGAGACATGTATCTGCCAGGCAGCACTCAATAGCATAAATACTATCTATTATCACTTTCGACTCTGCAGATAGTTTGCATTGGGGAATTTGTGACCAACAATAGAACGTTTATTACACGGTGACTCCTCAGTACCCTAGTTCCTCCTTCCGCTGATTAATACCGAATTTGTGACTTAGACCAACGAGGTGGAGAATTGATACTGGATGTAAAAAAACGTGTGTCTAAACTGTGTGCAGGAAGAACAATAGCGACAATTTGTGATAATTAGAAGCCGGACAGTATAGACTAATCACATCGTGTATAGAGGTGATAATTCGCCTATTACAGTGTCACTAACTGGCGCGAACTAATCACTGCTAATCGCGACAATTGCACAAACCAATCACACGCCACATAAACTGTCACAGAATACACCGTGCATGGCAAAATCACACATCAGAACCATTACGCATCATTCAAAGTGACAGAAAATCTGTCAGATATAAAATTCAACACAAGGCGTTTGCGTAAAAAACACACATTACATTTCTGGCGAAGCTGATGTAAAAAGTATTGTTTGAAATTCTTGTCCATATAAAGAAAGGGGAGACGAAACAAGCCTGAGCAATTTATTGCACTGAGGCTTTGTGACCGCAGACGTTGAAGGAATTTAGATTTGCAAAGTGTTACCTAACAACAGTAGCAAAGGAAGCATACATTTCAATAGAACTTTGATTGGTGTAATTCATCAAGTTGGCAATTTAATCTGTCTTTGTTGTGGAACACATAATTATTGACGTAGCTGGCATAGCATTGGCCGGTGCATCCTTGGAGATTGGTGTCAAAAGTTTTCTGATTGCAAAACAAACGGCTGCACATTGAAAGAACGGCAAGTATCTAAGAAGAACAAAGCATAGAAGAAAGGACCTGCACATTACTGTAAAAGGAAAGAAGCACAGAGGTGAAGTGATGTCGACATTATTACCAAGGTTACATGCGCAAGAGAAGGAGGTCTGATATTGGCTGCTAGCTGCATCATTAATTGTGTGCGCATGAGCGAGGTATTGAACACAAGCTGTGTCATTGGGTTTACGTTTGGTTCCCTTCAGTCGAGCTCACCTTCAGTTAATGCGGTGTACAAGGTACAGAGGGGGACAGGTCTTGTCAAATAAGGCCAGACAGTGCAGTCTAATGAAGCATCAGATCAGACACTTTACATCAGATACTAAACGGTGTACAAGTTATTTTAAGTTTCCCTAACATCGACTTAACGCAGGAAAAGAGCAAAAACGACATTAAAAAGGGAGGTTGACTTTCTGTAAAAAAAAACAGTTGAAAGGACTTACAGGACTTATAGATTTTGTGTCAAACAGATGACATTAAACCTTGTCTCATCTGCTAAAGGGCGGTGGCACAGTGAGGCACACACATGAGCAACACACACACACGTACGGACGTATAGTCGATTCAGCTGACGTTTTTTTCATCCTCGAACAGACTCCACTTTGTGTTTATTCATGGGATTATTACATTAATATTCCTGACTATATTACTAATGTAGAGTTCAGAAGGAGCAAGCAAATAATAGTGGTAGAGTAATTGTTATAAAACGAAGAGCAGCATCAAGCATTAAAACGACTGCCTTTAGCTAAGGCAACAATAATTTTAACAGACATCAGAGCCTATGTATGTCAAAGAACGGTTTTCGTTGAAGCCATTAATCAGAGGAGCGGGTGAGAGTCAAAACATGGTTCAGCGGAGCACTTTACTGATGATAGGCCTTGGTTTTACATTAGGACTAACCGTGGGCCTATTGCTGCATCTCCCCGGGGTTTCGTCGCCAAACCATGCCCGGGGGCGGAGGGATGTCAGGCGCGGCGACAACGAGCACACAGACGCTGCGCCCCCCGTGTTTTCACCTACATTAGAGCAAAGACGACACAACGACAGTGAAAACCGGAAAATCTCTCAGGATTCTAACCAAAGTGACCTGAAGTCTTTGGGTCAGACTGGTCACGTTCCGAAGATCCCTTCGAACAACATTCCCTCCATACGTGGCCAAGCAGCTAAGCCTTTGCCCAAACAAAGCAGTGGCCAAAATCATCCAACGGAGAGTGTTAGCGTTCTTCAGGTGAGGATTAGACAAACTAAAGACACCATTGAGAACATTAAAGAACAACATGGGTGGAATTCTTCTAAATCCAACGGCAAACAAACCGATAAAAAACCTGCGAGCCCCGTATGGCATAGAGACGCGGTTGAAAAAACACCTTCAACCTCATCTTCGAGATCCAAAACAAAAACTGTTTCAATCTCTGGCGACGAAAAGAATCCGGGGTCAAGGGCAGCGTCTTCTCTTGTGAACTCTCACCATTCAGAGAAGAAGAAGAACAATTCATTCAATTCCGATAATTTAAATTTACAAGGAGACAAATTAAAGACGGCCAGTGATAGCATCAGTGTGTCAAATGAACTTCAAAACGATGGGTACATTGTCGCCAACAGTGTCAGGAGGGAGAACGGTAAATCAGGTGATACACTACCATCTAATGGGTACCATGACATTACTGCGAAAAGGATGGAACAGTTACCTCCAAAGGTCAGTAAAAATAATTTCTTTAACGGGATTTATTGGAGTCCGGACGCGGAGATGATGGTGCCCGAGAGCATTAATGAGGAGGAGACGAAGGCATGGAGGCACAAGGTGAACACACAGACAGTAGCGGCGATGAAACAAGGATGTGGCCGCCAGCAAAATCGCTTGGTTCAGTTGTCCGATGGATCCATGGCTTGTGCTCGGTATCGCATCAACAAGGACCAAATCCAGGGCGAGGTATTTTCATATTATCTTGCTAGGCTATTAGGAATCCAGAACGTTCCCCCGCCTGTTCTTGCCTTGCCAGATCCATCCGATCCAAAATGGACTCCCGTACTGGATGAACTCATCTCAGCACAGTGGAATTCAGACCGCGTACTTGTTCTCACCCCATGGATGGAAAACCTGAACCGAGTGCTCATTCCCGAAGAACTTCGACCGGCTTCCAGACGGTTACATCCAGACCCCATGTTAACCAAGAACCGGAAACCATCAGATATTGGTGAACTGGTACAGTGGTCAGACTTAATTATTTTAGATTATTTAACTGCAAATGTGGACAGGGCTGTCAACAATTTGTACAACTTACAATGGAACTCCGATATGATGTCCGCCCCAGCACATAATCTGGAAAAGGTAGGCAAACATGGGCCTCTAATTTTCCTGGACAACGAGTCAGGCCTTTTCCATAGCTACAGACTTCTAGATAAATACTCCGAATATCAAGAGTCGTTTTTGAAGGCACTTTGTGTCTTCAGACAGTCAACTGCTGACGCAATCAAGACGTTAGTCAAAGAAGGACAAATTGGAAATAAACTTGCAGATATCTTTACTGAACACGAACCCCTGCATACCCACTTGCCTTTACCTCGTGCTACCAACATGGCTATATTGCAAACAAGACTGCAGAATGTAGCTAAGCAAATTGAATACTGTGATAAACTTTACAGGAGTAACCAGATGTAAAAAAACACAAGTAAAAATACTCTGCGCCAGAGTGAAATGTTTGGTCTCAATAATCCTATTCAATTAGTATGTTCGAGATGAAGCAATCTAATTTATAAAATTGTTAACTCGTGCAAACCATTCATTTGAAAGGTTTTCGAAACAAAAGAACGAACTCTTGTAGGTTTACTTTACAAATTCATCTCGCTACAGTTACGAATGATATATTTCTTCTGATTGTTTTCGTTTAAGAATTTTCTGCTATGAATTGTTAAAAATGCCATTTTTGTTACTATAGTGATGCTATTATTTGAGTCATATGTGATATATATTTAAAAAAAATAAATCGGATGACATTCCTTATGTATAAGAAGATATTGCTTTGAAGTATTTTTATTTAATACAATCCGAATTCTTTGAACAGGTTTACAGAATAACATGTGACTTTTCTGAGGTAAAGTGACAGGTCTAAATTTCAGTTTTCAGTCTCAATGACTTGGAAGTGTTAAGTGAGGCAGATTTCTATCAAGTGATTATGGAGGTAAAAATACCATTAAATATTGCAGATATTGTTTAGATGGGGAGAGAAATGACAATAATTTGGGGACAATTTGAGTGACGGGCCAAGCGAAAGGTTGTAATCTTATTAAGTGCGTCAGTGATTTCGAACCACGGACCAGTGATTCTTAGCATTACCCGCTGGTGATATGTAACTGTATATCGACAAATTACCTTCTTTATCAGATTTTGGGCTGATAAAATAACATTAAATAGAATGTTTTCTGTTTATGACAAACAAAGACCTATTTGTGAGTAATATCGCAATATCAGAGATATGTTTTCACACTGTTTCATAGATAGCTCTGGTTTATGTACGCTTCATTCACTTTTGAACGAAATTTCATACGCCTTTCACATTTTATTAAATTTTACGGGTGCTGTTGGTGTATTTCATCTAAAAAGTAGAAATGGATGTGTGTATATGTGACTTTCATATAATATTTTCTTCAAAAACTGTTGCCAAAGTCAATTCCGTTTTTGAGGATTCTTCATCATTGATCACCACAAAACAGACCACGAAATATTGAAAACTCATTTTACTTTACAAAACATGAAACGTTGTAACTCTGCTGACCCTGGTCAATGAGACAGGCCTTTTATTGACTTGTCATGATCACATATTCTTAAACATGAGGTATACACGACGGTAGCAACATGTAAGTTTTATTCATAACCTAATGTGGACAAATGTCCAATTCCCGTTCTCGAGTTTTTCGTAAATTGTCAGATCTGGCAGAAATGTGAGATCTACTGGCTGTGTCATTGATGCAAAATATTTAACAGCTACTGAAGGTTTACAGACAGGTAAATGATATCTTGAAGAAAAATCTTGTGAAATGTATTATATGTGATAGAACAGTCAGCTTCAGAACAATTATTGGTGTCATCCTAAAATGGTAATGTTTTTTAGTAAAATTAAATATGGTATATATTTGAAATCTAACTGTCTGTGACATGCTTCCGTCCAATGAAGTCCACTGAGAATTACTTCCCGGTATCATCGGATTAATTTAAGCTAAAATCTGTTATCTCTTACCAGAATGTAGTGATTGTGGGATCATAATATGTTAAAAACTTGAAGGCTTGGCGATTTGACCTGGAATGCCAGTATGATCACTCCTAATAATGTTCATGCGTCAGAAACAAAACTAATTCCATTGTACTTATTACTGTCGGAGTCCCTCCCGACCAAGGCCAAGGCCACTGCGTGACCTTGTATATATACCATGCCCCAGCCGACCA
>JBCAUG010341719.1:0-32304 GCA_038406175.1 Haplosyllis leylae
TAGTCTAATACTGGGAGTTAAAGGTCACTATGGGGGGGGAAGCAGGGCAGGGGGGCACATGCACATGTAGTTATAGGCCATTATGGGGGGAAAGGTGGGGTGCATGCATATGTTCAGAAGTGATGTCACTTCCAGTTTTGACCAAACAGAATATAATATTGATTGATCATGATAATAAAAGTAAGAGGGTGCATGTGCAGGAATGGGGATTAATAACCTGTCAGGTGACTCCCGCGAAGCGGGTTTTTGCTGCTAGTTGAATATACGTATATATATGCACATGTCATCGGCACTGGTTACATTCTTTGAAAGTCACGACTCAGGTTTCTTTCTGCCATCAATAACTTCAGGTTAGATCCTGGGAAGTATACGACATACGTCATTACTGTAGGAAGAGTTGATCATTAGTGTTATTTAAAACTAAGAATATGCAAATATGGAATGAATATGGAGTGAGATTTTTGCTGACTGGATCCCATATGTGATAATGCCAAATTGAATAATTTAATTAGTTTCACTTGTCCTTAAAATGACAATAGAATTGGCGAGAGATATATGTGACGTGTTATCAGTTGATACAAAATTAATTTATCCCAAATGAGTTGAGATGGATTTATATTGAAAGTTTCTGTACCGAGGCTGTAGAACTTGACCTTAATTGAGTTGTGCATAAAAATGACAGTTTACGATGAGAGCAGACAATGATGATGAATTCTTTCGTTTTTCCACAGAGAGAGAGAGAATGAACTTGTTATTATTTTGGAAGGGCAGACAAAGTGTAGTGGATGGGAGGGAGCGAGGGAGGGAGGCAAGAATTCAGGAGCTGTAATTTATTATCCGAACAGCAGACAGACAGCTCTCCCCTGGCAATGACTGACAAAATCTATCAGGCTACACATTCCTTACAGATCAGAATGCTACTTCCTACTTTCCTCTAATGTGATCCAGCTGTATTGCTTCAGTGCTTACTACAAGTACACATGGCCTGTCAGCATTTTCACCTACATAATCTTTAAATGAGGAGCACACGGCTGTTCTCGAGTAGTATATATCAATCTTCTTCGCTGTACCTGGTGTTATGTTTGTTTGCTATGCACAGAAAAACATGGAGGAGGCCCAAATTCCGTCTTGACACAATATGGAAATGTATTTTACTGGGGAAGGACGTACGCACATACACGAAAATGTCATTGCTAATGGAAAATGTTGGTTCTGATAAGAAGGCAGTCGCGAGTTCGAAGAATGGTGTTCAACTGCGGACTGTAATTGCTGTGCTATTTGTACAATAATTTCAATTAAAACCTTAAAATAGCCGAAGATGAATTCGTCAGTTTTCTGTGATTACAATTTGATTTACAATTCTACAATGCTGGAGGTGTTGACTTGCTTTATGAGAATTGGATAACATTGTTGTATTGTGTGTTATGTAAATAATAGCATAAAATGAGGATAGCTGGAACATTTAATTACGGCGTTGTCATGGTTTTCATGCAAGGTGTTCTGAAATGTGGCTGACAGGACAATTACTCGGTGCCAAGTGGTTGTTAAATTTTCTGTGGCGACCTTTATTTGCAGACTTGAGCAGGTGAGGCCTTTCCTGTGTGAAGCGCGTATGAAATATTGGTTTACTTAGCCGTTGGTTTCCTCGAAGGGAGAGATAACAAATCAGTCGTTAGCATTAAGAGGGTTGGTAGCCGGGCTACCGTGAAGGGCGGGCTCTTCACATCTGTACAGTTCCTTGAAGCATTATGACGCAACAGTAGTAAAAAAATGGTGGTACTGATGAAGACTTGAAAAGACGGGTTTTCTTGTGCCTGAATCCCAAGGATTATATATTTAGGGCCATTCTTTCATTCATTTAATTTTATCGGTTTTGTTGCCCTCTCGTGTTGCACAGCTACAGTTTCAAGACCATTGTAGCAACGAGTCCAAAATATTTGAAATCCTGTCATATTTGTGATATTAGCTAAAGCAGATTCTTCCTTTCTGTTTTCAGAATCAGTTAAGCAGTCTCCACTAGCATCTATCATAGAAGAGGATAGAAAACCAGAGGAGCAAACAACCATCACCACTACCAGTAAAGTACGCAGCAACCTCCGAGACAGGAAACGGAAATCAGAGGAACCCGTGTCACAGCAAACTGAGTCGAGGAAAGCAAGCACACCGAAACACAACAAAGCGGACGATAGTAGCAACAAAAAATCGCCGGCTTCCAAACAGGTTCCACTGGAAAAGACTAAAGACTCTCGTGACAGGGATAAAGCCGTGTACGATAAGAATTTACAAAAGACGAATTTATCCCCCAAAGTGTTAGTTAAGCCTGTCAAGACTCCGCCCAATTCCAGAGTGAGCCTGCGACGAGACAACGCCAACGCTGACGCCGCCACACCACCGCCACCGACTCGAAGCAAAGTAGCAGAAAAGCGCACCAGTTTGCCAACCATTCCTCGCTCAGGCTCACGAACTCCCAGTCCAAGACCTACAAAGTCTACTCGTAAGGCAGCAGTTGTAAACCACTCAAGTACTACAGACTCTCCTTCAAATAAAGGTAAGTCAGGGAATTCTGGTGGCGTAGTGAAATCATCACCTGCAGCCAGAGCAAAGAGTCCCAATCACGCAGCTTCAACAGAGCGACAGTCTCCACGAACAACTCGCGCAAACCTCGAAGTGAAACGGGAAAGTAGATCGAGAACTCCACGGAATTCACCATCTAGAGTCACCGCTGCTGCAAGCTCACCGTCAGCTCGTTCTAGTACAAGAGACTCCAAAACACAGGAAAAAGTTTCGGGGAAACTTGTGAAGTCGGTAAATTCTAGCAGAGAAAGTGGGAAAGAAAGCCCCTTGGTCTCACGACACAGGAGCTCAAACCGGAAAAGCGTAACCCCTACCCCTGATGAACGAAGGAGCAGTCCTGCTCTCAAAGGCAAGCAGACAAATACTAATACCCAGGAAGAAGATTCTTCAGTCACCAACACAAAGTCTACAGCTAAACCTAAATGTGATAACAATTCCGCCAGCAACAGCAGAAGCAATTCTAAACCTGCAGCAGATAATAACAGGACTAAAGTTAATAAGCAGGAAGAACTAATAGGGAAAGTCAAAGAGAAAGTTATTAGTGGTGATAAGTTTGAAAAGGATAGCTTTCTCGCCCCAAGTGCAACAAAGACATATGTGGAAACGGTCACAGAAGTAGAAGTGCACAGTATCCCAATCAAAGTTCGTGAAACGACTGTTGTGGTACATGCACCCTTCTCAACAGAAGTAGACTCACCCAAAACACAACAGCCACCAATCAAGGTCAATTCGCCGAAACCTACAGCACAAAAACCAGAGTCGTCCAAAGAATTGAAAGAAGATTCACCGAAACCACCGGTTGAAGCAAAGTCTCCCAAACCGCCGGTTAAAGCAGAGTCACCAAAACCACCGGTTAAAGCAGAGTCACCAAAACCGCCGGTGAAAGAAGAATCACCACAACCACCGGTGCAAGAAGAATCACCGCGACAGCCAGTTGAAGCAAAATCATCCAAACCAGTGGAAAGAAAAGAGGAGATTAGAAATGATAAACACGATGAACCTGCAGCAGAGGCACCTGCAATTGGTGCCGACCCCCAGGTTTCCACAAAAGGAAGGGTAGCGGAAAGTATCTCCAAAGAACCCTCTGCTACCACCAACAAAACTACTGAAATTACTTGCAGTGTTGCCTCTCAGCCAATTCCTGCCGTTGCACCTAGTGTCCAGCAGGTTAAGGAGGCACAGGCATCGGTAAGCTCTATTGGCACACCAGTGCCAGCACGCCCTAAATTGAAACCTACCTGTGCGTCAAATAAGAATCCCTTTTCAGTAAGTTCGCTGCTACCTCCTCCACCACTGGTACAATCAGGGAAAAGGGAAAAGGAGATGCATTTCAAAAAGATGCACTTACTGAACGACTCTACACACAAGAAAGAGTCGAAATCTGAGCAGGATCCATCCTATGCAGTATCGTCAGGTATCAATGTGAACGTTTCAATCACAGATCAACTCGCTAAGGTATCAAAAGAGAGGGAGAAGTTGAACTGGAACAATAACGACGACCCCAGTGGAAGTTACAATGGTGATAGTGTAGCTCCGCCGCACACACACGGAGGTGCGCAGGAAGGTGCACGAAGTAGAACGTCTAATAATAACGGAGACATCGCCCACCATCCCAGTGGAGTGGGACACGGAGGTCCTCATCCTCTACCACACAATAATCATAGTGACCTTTCCTTGCATCGTCCTCAACTTCACAGTCCAAGCATGACTCTACCTGCAGCCGTCTTACCGGGCGAGGCCGGTGGTCATAGACATACGGACACCAGACCCAAGGACCTTAGCACCGCGAGTGCTGCCAGTAGTGACTATGAGAGCTCCAGGTTGAGCGGTGAAGACAGGGCAGCATCTCGCTCCAGTGCAGATGAAAAGAGGCCGAGTTCCTCAAATTCTAGCCTGTCAAATTCCAGAATGGACGATTATCAGCGGCGTAAGGAAATGGACAGTCAAGGGTCCAGTCCATTGGTATTTGACAAGAATAAGCCCGTCGAGGTTTACAGAGACCCTGAGTTGTTGAAACGGGACGAGATACGATACTTACAGCAACAACAACAACAGCAGCAACAACAACAGGCTGCAGCAATACGGGCAACATCACACACGCCTGTACCACCTTCGTCACCGTACCCTCCTGCAGGGGTACACAACCCTATTCCAAGTGCACACGCCGCCGCTCTTGCCCAAAGAACGTTACTTTCAGGCTTACATTACGGAAGTAGTTCGGCACTGGGAGCCTTGAGTGGAATCAGTCCCCATTTAGGATTATCAGCGCACCAACTAGATCATCATTCGGCGGCGGCACTACGTACTCAGGCGTACCTGCAACAGCAGTACCAAGCACTGGGTATGCCACCACAACATTTATCCTCCTATGCCGCCATGCATACAAATGTACAAGCCACTCAATTAGAGATGTTATGGCAGCAGAAATACCCGACGCTACCGATGCCACCGACTTGGATGCTCATGCAGTATCAGGACGAACTTTTACGAGACGTCAACATGTTGCGTGAACGTGAAATCGCTGTGATCGAGCGGGATCGACGAGACCGAGAGATAGTACGTGAACGTGAGCGTGAACGAGAGAGGGCGGACCAGGAACGAAGAGAACAAGAAAGGTATGAATGAATAACCACGTTAACAAGAATATTGAATCAAACGCGAACTATATAGAACAGATAAATCATTGAAATCTTAACTGAGGGCTTTTTTTTTATTGTGCATAATAATGCGAACTTTCTGGTCATCGAATCTGAACTGTGATCTACTGGGTTTGAGTTGTGATAAAAGTGATCCAAACTACGTAAAAAGAACCCATTGAATCCTTAATTTAAGGAGATCAAGTAGATTACTTTACCTTCATTACACTTTGATATTTAGTGCCTACTAGGTAAAAAGTACACATACCGTGTGTGATTGCAGTGCCGAGAGATCCAAGTTCATATTGATCCAGTGTACCTATAAATACGACATTATCAGCTTTATACTTTATCTATCTATATCTCACAAGTACATGAAATTAATATTTTAGTAGTAGTTGAAAGGTTCGCGTCCATCAAGTTAACGTCTAACGATTTAAACCCGCAAACGAATCTTGTCCTCTCAAATGGTTTATCTAACTAGCATCTCTTGTGAAACAAGTACATTCTGAGAAGTCAGCCATGAATAGTAACATCGAAAATCCCAAAAGAGAATAGGAATTTCCGTGTTAGAAACTGGGCCAATTCAATTTCCAAGACATGCCTTCGATAAGGTTAAATGAAATGTGTAATAGAGATGAGTGATGGATGGCATGCACTGGTATGCTAGTACATTAAAAGCGGACAGTTTTCAATGAATTATGATCACATAGGCTCTTTGTTCAGCTTGTGTAATATGCCTATCGCACCCATAAAACCCAATCTATTTTGTATGAATTATTTATGAGACATTCTGATCACTGTAATAGATTGCTCTAGTTTGTCAGTAGAATTTGTAAACAGTCTTGACTGTTTACGTTTATGAATAGACAATGGATGTTTTAATTGAATGGGTTGTATTGTGTCCGTACTTTTGTTCTGGATCATTGAACATCGGATGTCAGTCCCATAAAGTTAGATGGATATCTCGTGTGTGCCCTAGTCCTTCCAAGGTACACACGCTATCTAAACTCTATGGTCAGTCCTCATTTCAATATTCATGAACGATGACCTTTTGTTTGACATTACATAGCTAAAAATCTGATATACATGATACCACTGACCACTCGGATTAGATAAAATTCTGGCCCTATTTTGTTTTCCGTTAGATCTGTGTACAGTATCTGTATTGGTTCCTATTTGCAGAGAGAGGAAAGAACGAGAGAAGGAATCGGAACGAAGAAGAGCTGCTGAGCACGAACGTGAACGTGCTGAACGCGAACGGATAGAGCAAGAGCAGCGGGCGGAGAAGGAAAGGATAGAAAGAGAAAGGCAGGAAGCTATCAGACGACACGAGGCAGCGCAGAGGGAGGATAGAGAGAGAATCCTGAAGGAGTCCGCACAGACCGCTGCCGCTGTGGATCAACACTTCTCTGCATCTTTGCGCCTCGCTAGTCAAAAGGTCAGTGCGAAAAAATTCATTTTGATAGATTATGTACAGCGATGAAAGTACGAAAGGAAACTGAGCTTAAAAAGTCAATAGCTGTAGCCGAAACTAAGCGTGAGAAATCAATAGTTCTAGCCAAAGACCAGCCACACCCGAAAAAAAACGTATAGTATATTGATGTGGTACGTAGATTTGAAGGCTGAAAAGTCAATGTTATAATAGAGAGCTGGGGGCCATTTGACATTTCACGCAAGTTAGACTTCATGTAAAAGGTAAATATACAAGTGTGTAGGTGTATGGCATCCTTTAAAACAATGCTGTTAACGTTTTGAACGATACCCTCCTCGTGTATCAGATGTCAAAGTCTATTTACGGTTAGATTTCCCAAGCCATTTGAAAAGTGAGGGAGCATCTACTACAGCCGTTTACTGAGTCTACATTGTTAAACAGGTGACAAGTGAAGTGTACCTGTGTCGATACAAAAGCCTCGGTGCAAAACTAATTACGACCAGGAAGCTGGTCGCCTTGTTTCCCGGTCTGTCGTTTAAATAAGGAAACTAATAGGGGATAGTAGCTGATTTATGTGTATTGTTGCAGTCCTAGTCCATAGTAATCCTTCTCGGAAGCTTCTCACTAAGCTTCTTTGCAGGGCCAGCTGGGTAATATATTTATAGCACGTAGTCACACAGTGATATTTGTCGTCAACGTACGGACGAGAGGTGAGGTAGTCGTCTGTCGTCGTCTATCCGTTGGCCTCGACGGTGGCAGCGTAATTAGATAGCTTATATCCATAATTGGCTCGCTATGTCGTGTTGGTGCCATTAACATTTACACGATCAATACATTCCTCAGGCTACCCATCAATAATGCATCCAGGCTGGCTTTATTTTGGCGATCGAGTTATTTTGGCGATCTTTGATTGTTTTTACCTTCACGTCATTATCGAGCTGAGGGTGAATTGGGGACGTAAGAATTAATTTGTGTAAGGCCTTTTCATACCAAGGAAATTGTATTGCAACGACATAAAGCTGGTGGAGTGTGATGTATGATGAAGTATTTCTATGTGCTGATGCTGGTGGTGGTGGGTGGGTGGGGATACCATGATACTTGGAGCAGGAAGCATTGGGGTGAATGCAATCAATAGAAGGAGATTAATCCATTGTGTTGTGTGTACAAAGAGACCCAGTCCGCCAATATGGTACTAAAAGTGTGTTCGGTGGGTAAGCAGGGAGGAAGAGGAAATTTAGATGCAGAGACGAAGCATTGAAGAGGGAGGGAGGGGGAATCCTGATCTAGGGGAGAGGGAGGTCTCCGCTGTAAGCAGCCAATTCATCTTCTAAATGCCTTTATCCCCGTGCGTCCTTCACCTTCATTTAACAAACCTATATGTAGCTGTAGTAGATTTATGGGCCTGGAAACAACCGTTGTGCACTGTTATTATCAGAAAAAAACTCTCTTTTGTTCCAAGTATTATTTTTATTTTACCTCGATGGCCAGAAATAGGTGCTCATGTTTTTTTGAAAGTAGTGGAGGACGAAAGTTCCCAGAAGAACAGTAATCAGGATTTAGTCTGGTGGAACTTGAGAATGCTAGTGGAATTACATAGCAATGCAATATATTTACCAGTACACGTCTACAACTCGGATTCCCTGTCAAAGCGTCTTTGGCCTAGATTTATCGTTGTATCGCAGCACTTTTTCTAATTTGCAAAATCAAAGGCAGATTGTAATGTCGTGTCTCATTAATGATTATTAACGAGCAGGTAGATTCCAGGTGACTTTGTATTGATGTCGCGGCATCCACAAGATAAAATTGTTGACATTTGTAATGGTAATTCTGCACGAATTCACTACGTTCAGATACAATGACAGAAACGTTTCTTTTTACCAGAAATACAAAATGTCAGTAGAAGAAGCAAGTTTTTTTGTAAGTGTAATTCTATCTTCTCATTCTTTTGCATTGGCTGTGATATTGAAAAGTTTTTGTGTCGACGTGCAATACTGGAATTCAATATGCGATGCAAGACAGTGGCTGATTATTAATAAGACTTATTTCCGGGGCATTTAAAAGATCATTTAATGGATGTACACGTATTTTGAACCAGCAATCGAAAAACTATCAACTCGGGTGAATATTTCTGCACTCCTGGACTTGTGTAATATTTATTCAGTTTGTGTAATTCATTCCATCCAGGCTTTAAAAAATGTTCTTTTCAAATCTTTTAAAATCTTATGAAAGACATAAACAAAAATAAAACGTGGTGGAATTGAGAATTCAATCTTATTCACACGATCCCTTGGTGGTGAATTGTGGGCTTGGCTGCATTGTTATTGAAATGCTTTCAATACATCACTGACAGGGGGAACCCGGGTGATTCAATACTGTCTAGAGCAGCTGGTGGCTTTATTTAGGAACCAGAGAGTTGTCACGGACGACAACCTCAAACGAGCCTAATTCTGAGACACTGAGGAATTGCCTAATACAGATCAATACTGACTGTTTAAAACGGTTCAGAACCAGGGGCCTGCTGGGGCCTCGTCGTCATTTGTACTTGGTTGTACATACACCGGTATTGGTGAAGCTGGGGAAAGGAACGTTTGTATGTGTCTGTGGGGTGCGGGGGGAGCAGTATTTATGCATTTTAGAAATGGTATGCTGCGCCAACACTCGACCCCTAAAACCAAGACTACCCAAAGGATATGAAACCATATTTGAAAGAAGGAAGACGGTTGTGGGTTGTTTATCTTTCTGGATGGCATACTGATATGGGCAAGGAGAATTTAATTTGTTCAGACACTATTACTAGTCCAATAAAAATCATTGCCCTGACCGTGTGCCATATTGATAGATGGCGGAAATTAGGTCAAAGGCAGTGATGCCTGTGGTGGATGATTAGGAAAGACAGCCATGCAGGATGCAGTATGTATCCCCGACTGCTTTATTGCTGGATTATAATGTATTGCGAATCGCCCACACTTTCCCCATTACATCAAAAGAGCCTGCTTCTTGTTTGATCAAGGGAATTGAAGCTTATATAACACGTAGTAAGCGAAGAAATTGCAGGGGAGGTAGAGATAGTGGAGCTATCATAAACTCAAAGGCCGTTTCTTGACTGGGAATAAAGCTGGCATTTCTCTCAAGATACGCCAGCAGCTTTAATTCCGCGACATAGAAATAAAACTTCTATTCTGTAGTTTGGAGATAAAAAAACTATGGCAGTCTATGCTGAGAAAAACCAACCAACCCCAAGAAACAACGTTGTTTACAGTGATGGATTTGCACTAAGATACATGTATAGTGGTTATTTATGTTCGGCATTCAGGACTGCTTTTTGCAGAACAAATCACTGGATTATTTCTATGTAGAAAGACCCACGTTTTCAACATGAATAATTGAAAGAGGAAAAGGCTGTACACGAAATCCATTAGCCGTGAGACATATTTCATCAGTTCCTCTTGTAGAAAAGTCATTTATGTTGTCTGAAGGGAAGTGGACGTTTCAAAACTACTTTCCAAACGTAGATCAAAAGATGAATCGATTTCAAAATGATTTACAATTCAACAAGTTGTTGTTGTATTATTACGTTTTCTCAAGCTTGTGTTTCCTGCTTTATATTTTATATTTTTGTTCACGGGCGTACTTCCAATTTTCTGAATTGAAATTATTTTTACCAATATGCATGAAAGAGTTGATCTTTTCATGTATATTTCATTCAAACTGGTAAAACTGCGTATTTGAAGAGTAAAGATCAGAGATTGAATCGAGTTTGAAAGAAATCTCGGATTCATTAACAATAAATGTAAAGTTCATTTCTCATGTTTGTACCCAATGTACCTGTAACATATGCAAGTTATCTTGCAAAGGTACAGACACCCTGAAGGAAGCAACAGATGAGCAAAGATCATCCTGGTACAAGGCATTGGTTAGCCCTGCTGAATCATCTGTACAGATGATAGCACTGCCCCTTCAAAACAGATGGGCAAACTCAACACTCTTGTCGTGTGTGCTCAGCTGCAGTGCCAGAGAAGAGTATGAGGTGCTTTGATCCCAGTTTCTCTTCTCCATTTCTCCTAGAACGTACTTCCAAATATGAGTGCGTTCAGTCCAGGATTTTTTCTTGGCTGACGATGATATCATACATGTACAAATCCAAAGTGACAGGGCTGTAAAAAAACAACGAAACAAGTGGTTTTACTCGCAAAATTGTGCGTGGCGCGCATACATTTTTGTTTGGTGAACAATAATCACTTTTGTATCCAGTTGGTGTTGGAGTGAAACTAGAGGAGTGAAACTAGAAACAAGGAACTGTTTATGATAGGCAGACATTTCTTGCAGCCCACTCGGAATATCTCGGATGGCATTTTGAACTTATTGGGTCGATATATCATTAGATTTCCTTGCCAGCAGTCAGCATTAATTTGTATAGTGCTGGTATATTTTGGGCAAAGTCTTAGTCTAAGAGATGTTACTGTTGAGATTTATCCAAGCTCGAGTTCGTGTTTACTTACAGGATATATATCGATATTCTGATAGCGTAGATCTATGGCATTTGTTTACCTCGGTACAAAAACATAACTGGTTCTTAACCCAGGTTTGCGGTAAACATTGTGTAATAAAGTTAATGTAACAAAATAATAAGTGGGCACACAGCATGTATATTTAGTCTGGGGTTGGGTAACCCTTTCATATCCAAAGCGAAGTGAAAGTTATCCAGGTCAAAGTTATCCGTAACCATCACATTTGAACGTGATTATTTTGTTGTCTGTACAAGGAGACCATAGAGAACAGACGTACTTGCTATTGTGTTGTGGTAATTTGTCTTGAGAACAACGAGAAATTAATTTCTCCCTAAAAATTTAATTTCCCCTGAAAAATATTCAATCCAGTGTCAGGGTGGTCATTCACACATTGCAACATTGATCATGACAGTGAATATTGTGGTCAAAAGTTTGTTATCTGATGAGATTTTACCTGTGTGATTTCGTAATTTTTTGTTTTATTTTATTGATGCCAGTGATCCACCCAAAGGTGAAAAATACAGGTCGAGTTGTAAATTTAGACGAATACTCATGGCCTGAGGTGGGTAACCTGTAGTCTCCCAGCAGGGACCCAGTTTCTCCAAACTAAGTCAATCGTGTGTGGAAAGCTTGAGATGCTCGTAATATTACTGTGCAAGTTTGTAACTTCTGGAATGATAGATCTTTCGGTATTTAATGTTCTATCAGGCTCTTGGTCTGCTTTTATCCAAAGAAGTGTAGAAAAGCTTTTTCTTGGAAAAAAGACATTGTACTTCAGTGCCATTGTGTTCTTTGTGTTCGCTATCAATAGAAAATTATATTTCAAACTTTTCCAGTGCCGTTATTGGAACAGACTGGTATTTTTACTGTTGTATATAGTAAGTTTGACAATATCACACGATACGGTTTGTGCTCCGTGTGAATAAATCTGACACTCCATGAGGTTTAGCACACCACTACTGCATGAAAAGCGAGTGCTTTTTACACGGAAAACATTTTCATATTTGATTACTCCGAAGCCAAACAAGTGTTGGCTTGTTTCCAGCGTAGTGCAAAATAGTACACAACCATGGCAGAGCCAAGTTGCAATCACGTCAGACGGCAAAATGTAGACCGGCTTGGCATTTTTTTTCACCTTGTGAAAGATGACTCATGTCGCAAATAAATATCTTGTTGGCAAATCTGATAGGCAAATATGAAGCAAAATAGACAGAATGTTCCTTTTTTCATCAGTAGATGTTTTTTATCGGCCTAGTTTGAATGAAGCAAAAGTGCCAAAACTATTTCACAATTCAAAAGTTATTTGAAATTTCGTTTTAGAAACTATTTCACTTGAAACGTCAAAAACGTTTTGAAAAGGGACACGCCCAAGGAAGACTAATATGAATATCGGATGAAGATATTTTCCCAGCACTTACATCCTTATCTTTTTCAATCTATACTCAAGTAGTTTTCTATCGTCTTATCCGAAAAAAAAACTTGTGAAAAGTCTTGAAAATCTTTTGGCAGTCTTGTAAATTATCAACTGAGAGAACAGCAAACACTTACAATCCAGTTGTTCCTGGTTGATGGGGAAATTTTTAGTGACTTATGATCGTCTCGTGGTTTATTTATTTTTCCAAGTTCCCATTATTATGTGTAATATCCATAAACCACCCGGTGGTTCTACCCAGTAGCAGAAATGAATGTTTTGTCGCTACTTTTTTTACAGGATCCCAAACATTCTTTGTAGTTCACCACGTGTTAGTAATAGAGTAAGATCCTGGAGTGTTAACATTAATTCTCGGAATTGAAAGTAAACACTTAGGCAGGGAGGGAGTATTACCGTCTGATCCCAGTTCTTCTGAGGTGACCTTGAGGTGAAGGGTCACTTGGTCCACAGTGTTTTGACATTTATTTGGTTTCGTGGTGTTGCTGCGTTTCTGTTGAATGAATAACATTAAATAATGATTTGTAACAGTTTTTACTCCACTTACTAGAAAATGAAAGCATTTGTACAAATAAACAGATTTAATTTTTGGAATCACTGACAGAAAGAAAAACGTGGAATTTATCGCAGCTAACATTTATCAAATTGACATCCTGTAATTACCGTTAACGTACTAATTCTTCTTAACGCGGTAAAAAAGAGAAGATTTGCGACTTGACGGTACAGATAAGACGTAATTATCTATTGTCAATTCAGCTGCTGAAGCATGTAGAGACAGATGCGAGTTATGCTCTTCAAAGGTTCGGTCGAGCAAAAATCAGTGTGGTCTTTTAAAAAAAAGGTCAATTGAGATATATGTACAAACTGCAGGTGTATCCTCATTAGCATTCCTTTACCAGTGGCAAAAGACCCTATCAGATTAAAAAGCGTTGTGAAAGGTGAGCAAGGGTTTTTGTCATCTGACTTGTCAGGAAAAAGAAATATTTGTGGTGTCTTGTTGGGGCGAGGGAGCTTTCATATTGACCAAGTGAGGTTGACCAGAATGACATGGAAGGCAAATTTAGCCTTAGTTCGTTTCACATACTGTGACAAATAAGGGGGAAAGACGCACAAAAAGCCACATGAAGATGAAGGATTATTTAAGCGTGTCTTTTCCCCGGTCTTTCTTGCCATATTTGTGGTTTTGTGTACATGATGAATCATCACACGAAAAGAAAAATGGCAGTTTTTGTCCAATTTAACGGAAAAGAGGGAAAGAAAAGCAAAGCTATAAACTAGGTCGTCATTGTTGAATTCAAATAAGATTTTCATGACATTCTCAAATGCAAAGTATCTTTCAAGGAATCTTGTTTAATCGTGTTTTTTACATGTGTACGTTTGGGTCGTTGCCAGTCAAAACACGTAAACAAGATAGTACCTGACAAGAAATCTACAACTTGAAGACGTCGCACTAGGTGTAAAAAAGTTTAGTTTAAGACTGAATTAATTCGATGTCTTTTATTCTTCACAAACTACCAGCTCAAGCAGTCCTTTCATTTGATAGACCTCAAAATGTGTGACCTTACGTAACTTTATTTGGGTTTAAGTTTTTTAATTCAACTTAGAACTTGGAAAGTTTCTTGATACTGTCATCTATAGCGCGCACTAGGAAAAAAAGTTTCCGTGTTTTTTTCAACTTGTTTTCCTTTTGTGTTCATTGCGTTCTATTTTGTGACCAGCCCTTGTCGTCACTTTGTCAGATTAGCTTACAAAGTAAGATTCCTTCTCTGCATAAAAGAAGTCACAAATATTTAGAGAGTAAATAGCCAGAGTACTGGTTTTATTAGCTACTGCCAAAGAAAGACAAAGAGCTTAGATTGTGACCTAGATTAAGTACAAGTGGTCAAAACCTTCAAGTCGTTATGGATTTACCCAACTACTGATGCACTAAACAACGTTCAATGCAGTTAAGTGGTCTGGTGACAAGTTGAAACTGCACACTTAGGCGTACCAGGGGAAATTTGTTGACACAGGCGTGTTTTGCTTTTGTGAAATTTTTGTAAGCATATTGGGTGGCAACGTAGTAATAATGCACACAGAAAAAAATTATTGTTGTTGTGCCCAGGAAAGGAAATACGTTTCTTGTTGTGCCATGGTATTTGGTAAATAATAAGTTTGTTTTCAATGTTTTTTTTTAAAAAAGTCATTTAGTGGTTTGTCCTTATTATATGCGTCGCATATGTCATGACAAGATCGTACGAATTGAAGGAGACATGCCATTTCATAACATGAGATACGATCATGGAGAAAAAAAGATAATTTCTATTGAAAAGAACAATAAACAGTGAAGGAGAAGAAGGTTAAATTGATAGACAAGAAAAGCCAAAGTGTAAAAGACTTATCAGATCAGATCAGGAACAACTTAAGTGCAGTTGGTGACAAACAAGGACGAAAAAATAAGTTGTTGCCCGAATAGACGTATTTAGGTCAGAAAAGTAAATGAATCGGATCTGGGCCGTGTGGTTTACACGTTTTAGATCAATGACAAACGAGCAGATGGGAAGAGAATCCGAGTGACGTGTGTTAATTAAAAGTCGAGGGGAAAACTTATCCAGTGCTCAATCAATTCATTCCGAACACACTGCACACTACGCCTGTTACGAGAATCTGATACCGATTCCTTTGTTTTCCTTGCATCAGCTAATGCAGTCGTATCATGCCATGAAATCGATAAAAATGATATCGAAGTGAAAGTAAAAAAAACACGTGTTCATAGTCAAAAAAAAAAAGTATTTTAAAAAAAAAACACGTGTTCCGTGTAGAATTGTAATTCAAATTGATTTGAATTGAAATTTAATTGCTCATTTTGCTCTAATTTGTACTTTCAGGTTGCTGGAACATGGACTCCTTCAATTACTCTAGGTACACCCAAGCAACAACAGCAGCAGCAACAAGAACAGCAGGGCGCACCCGGTCCTGCAGGCTCTGGACAGCCCCATCCAGCGGTGCAGCAGTATCCTCCCTATGTACAACACTCCCGTCATGCAGGCGATCCTCACAGACCTGACGACAAGGTATTAACTTCTCCTTTTCTCCATGCTCTCTCGTTTGAAAATACAACCACACCCGCTGTATCCAGGGGCTTGAGAGCTCCTTGTACTCTGGATCTGTAACTGTCTTTCCTTCTTAACGTGTCACAACTTGCTTTGTCACAAAAAATGTAATTCATGTATCTTTGGATGTTTCAGCGAGAAGCTGTGCATGGTGATGGGAAACCCACAGCAGAGATGTTGGCTCGTCAGGCGGAAGAAAAACGTCAGCTTGCAGAGGAAAAGCGACAGAGGACCATACAGCAAGAGCAAATGTTGCGACAGCAGATTCTCCGTGACCAGGAGCAAAAGGGTGGAGGGGCACTTACGCCGCAACAACAACAGGCCTACATAGCAGCAATGAGGGGTTCCGCTCCAACAACAACCGGTCCACCATCCAGCGCAACAGGCACTGCAAGCATCAGCAGCAGTGGTGGAATTAAACAGGAACCAACGTTAAATCTATACGGTTATCAGCCTTTCCCACACACGTATATTTCTCAGGATAAGTTGTATTCACATTTAAAGGACGACAAGTTGAGAATTAAGGAAGAGCAGGGAAAAGTTCCGCAGCCGCCACCAGCGCATCAGGGTCACAGTCCCGCGCACAGTTCTACTGGTGGTCCCAATCCGCCACCCTTGATACGAGATCAAGCTGGTAAGACAGTTATAGTTGACAATAGGATGAAGGATGAGCCCGGACTGTCACAACGCTATCCTCAGCCAGCCCATGAGAGTCAGCATGCGGGTCACCATGGACTCCCTCCTGCTATGCCTGCTCAGCAGGGAAGCATAACTTTAGGTTCACCAAAGGCACTTTTGAAGCCTGGTCAAGAGCCCAGACCAGCACATACTGGTCATCCTAGCCAGTACAAAGGGCGAACCCAAAGTCCGCATCACGGTGCAGGTAGCACCCCTCCAGCACCCGCACACCAGGACCACAAACCCCCTGCACCAATTTCAGGTACACCTCCGCATGCCCACGGAGGTTCGTCCCCAGCTCACTGTGCGGCAGTAACCCAGCCACCCATAAGCATGTCATCACAGGCGTATTCTTACAATCTGATCCAGCAAGGTCTTGTACCCAATCCAATATATCAGCAGGCTGCCTCAGCTCTAGTACAGGGTGGTGGTAAGCCTGGTCAACCAGCACCAGCTCACGGAGCACCTAGTCACCCAACAGGAACTCAACCTCCTGCAAGTTCTGCATCATCACCCGGAGCAGCACCCATTGGTCATAAACGACGCAATTCAAAAGACTTGAGTAGTGGGTCAGTTGAACTGAGCAAGAAACCTAAGACAAGTACACAAGCTATGACATCAGCAGGCCCCATCATTCCAGTCACAACAGCCTCTGTTCCTACAAATGCGCAACCTTACACGATCCCCACATCGCATGCGCAAGTGGTTGCGGGTGGTACACAAGGTCCACCTAACACCACGGGAAGCGCATCAGCAGCAACAGTAAGCCCAGCAGCCCAGGCAACATCCCCGTCAGGAAAACCGGGAACTTACGGTAACTCTGGTTTCATGGACTCCTTCAGAACATTTGTTGAGAACACAGTGCAAAGTGCTTTCTATTCAAATGAATCGGGAGACGCGAGTAAACAGCATCCAAAGGGGCGTCACAAAGACGTGCCTCCAAGTCTTACCGTTTCACAGGCTGCACTTCAACAGCAGCAACAACATCCTGCAACCGCAGCAGTGTCTGTTGTAGGTCGAGTCCCTGCCCCCCAGCAGTTACAAACTGCATCACCACCTTCCACACTGCCACCCAAGAATACCCCGGTCTCACAACCAATGTCCACAACAGCACTTCCCAGCAGTGCGTCCCCACCCTTACCATCAACACATAGTACGTCCCCAACAATACAGGGAGACGGTATTGGCTTACCCTCCATAGGACCAGGTTGTCCTTTACCAGCGCACTTGACCACTAATGTTGCACGCGCTCCACCCTCTGCATCTCCAGGAGGTGCATCAATCTCCTCCACATCGTCCATTATGGAAACTATTAATCGTGTTGCAAATTGCTTCATGGACACTGATTCAGACACCCTGAGTGCGCCGAGTCCTCCTCCTCACGTGAAGGGTGAGGGCGTCGGACCTTCACCCTTAAAATCCTCAAACCATACCAAAGGATTCAAGAAAGCTTGGCTTCAGAGGTACTCAGACGAGGATAAGACAGACTCCAAAAAACCGTCGTCACTGTGTGGGTCGGAGGCTGGAGATTGCTACACGTTCACGGGCAAGGAAGAAGAGAAGGTACCCCCGAAATTTTCCTCAATCAAGCAGGAGATAGTGGACGAGTCAACAACGTCGGCCTCTGAAGCCGAGTCTCAGGTAAATTTTCTTCATTAAAACTTCGTTTTATAATTCCAAATAAAAGAACGGGAAGGTAGAGTCTGTATCAGACCTCAATTAATAGAGCGTGTACTTTAGATATATGATAAAACGGGAGAGTCATAAGGGACTGATTCCGACGTTTATACCGTACAAATGCAACATATTTATGTGCTTCTTTGAACAGGAGGAAAGTAATAAGCGTCGTATGAAGCCAAAGAAGAAAAGAAGCGAAGGTCCGTCATTGGCCAAGAAACAAAAACTTTCATCGGAAGAGAAAGAGGAGAAAGAAAAGATAAAGAAGGAAAGAGAAACACCTCCACCACCACCAACAAACAGGAAATCAAGAAGTGGTAAAGGCAAAGGTCGAGATGGCAAGGATAAAAAAGGCTCAGACGACGATGTAAAGGAACAGAAGAATGATGAGGAGAAGCGAAAAGAAACCCAGAAGAACAGAGCGAAACAAGAGATCAAACTGGAGCCCAAAGTGAAGTTTGATAGTGAGATGAAAATGGAGAAAAAAAATGCAGCTAAGAAGAAGGGCAAAGATGGCTCAGGCAAACATGGTAAGGATCAGTCCTTGTTTGATTTTTCTGTTTACACTGCACAAGACTGTATGTTTGTGTAACGTCTTCCCAACAAGAAATTGATTTGAAGCGTTTTGACTTTTACTTTCAGAAAACTTATCAGCAGCTTTGGCCAACAAACCATTAAACAAGACACCAATGCCTAAGCTAAGGAAAACTATGGAACCTTTCATACAGGACAGTTCTTGTGGTGATATTGCTCCCAAACTGATGAAGTGTCGAGAATGTAAAATGACGACCCTTCAGAGAAATAAGAAGATGCCCAATATTTTCTGCAGGTTCTACGCATTTAGAAGGTAATGTAACATTTTCGTAGCTGCCTATTTCTGTTATCTCAGCACATTTTTTGCTTCCCATTGATTTTCACCTTGTTACATGTCACAGTAGTTGGTACAACATATATTGGAACCAAAGCCCCTTGTATTAGCTGATAATAGGTGTAAAAGGTGGGACTGCCTTTGAGAGAATTCTTTCTGCACTAGTTCTCATTTTCCGGTACACTCACTAGTGAGGCAATGATGTTCGGTACTGAAATAACTCTGTCACCTTTGCACTTAAGCACAGCAGTTGTTTTAATCACGAATAACAACAGTAGTTTGGCATGAGATCGCGGAGAATACTTAGGGGCTTAAGAACATGATTACTCGGGCTTCATTATTGCCAGCTTGCCAAGCCATCTGACAGCTAATTTGTGGCAAATAGGAGATTAGTGGTAGGTCGTCTTAGTTCGCGACTGGTATCAATTTATAGTGCTTTTCAGTCTAGATCGCATTGCACCTTATATTTACTGTTTCATTGGCTTGTTTACTCTGTGTAAAGAATTGGGCGCGGAGAAGTAGCAAAAAGGGTTCAGAGAAAACTGTAAAAGAGAATTGACAGTGATTCAAGAACAAAAGCTGTGTTGGGTTACTGTCGTACTTTTGCTGTACGACAGCTAAGTGCAGGCTGTCTACAAAAATGGATAGAATATATACAATGTAGATAACCTGGCGTGCTGTTTTTGTTTTCTTCACAAACAAGACGAGACAGTGTTTCGTTTTTCGGCTTCAAATCCATCACTATAACAATCTTTTAACCTAAATACAATTGTGTTTTTGCACGAATAATTTAGATAGGCCATTGTATTGTTGTTTACGTTTTTATATTCAATCTAGGATGTTTTTGGCAAGATAATAAATAAATAACAAATGATAATATAGAAAGTCTTGTCAAATAGTGTAATTTATTGATAAGGTGCTCATTGTTGTCATAATTTCAAGTACAAATGGATTACAAATGCATTTAGAATGAGTTTCAGAATATGTCAATTAATTCGGTGATTTATCTTTTCCTGCAGATTAAAATTCAATCAGAAACAGATGCTGTCCATAGCCGGCTTCTCTGAACCTTCAGATGCAGAAGCAGACGACATAGAACTGTGGATGCCTCGGATGCCTCTCATGGAACCAGTTCTTGATCTGGCCATGGCCAAGTACATGATAACGAATGTGGGAGATAAATTCTGTGAGATGGTAGAACAGGAGAAGGAAGCCATGTCATGGGTCAGCCCAGACAGTAAGTTCAGATGTAGTGTTCTCAATTTTCCGGGTTTTCCCCTTTGAATTAACACTTTGGAGGGGGGGGGGGAGGGGATCTCTTCTGCAGTTTTTTTTTTTGGACAAAACATGAACATTGATATGGTCTCAACTCGTGATTTCTTTAATTAGATTGTTAAATTATACTGCAATTGGTTGGTAACTGTTCCTCAAAATAATTTTTTGAACAATTTTATTTCCAGCAAAAGTGGCATGGAAACGTGCTGTACAAGGAGTCCGGGAGATGTGCGATGTGTGTGAAACCACTCTGTTTAACATGCACTGGGTGTGCCATAAATGTGGATTCGTGGTATGCATAGACTGCTACAGGCAGCGCACGAAGAAGAGCACGCCGTGCAGCGATGCGAGATGCACGGACTGTGAATGTGAAGAGGTTAAATGGTTGACCTGTTCTGTAAACAGGCAGGGTCACGAACCAGAGAAGTTGATGCTTACACAGATCATTCCTTCTGATGGTGCGTACTGATTGATTGACACAATATGCATCTCTAATTACGCGTACAAAGCACAGTGATCTTCAAATAAAAATCAGGAAAAAACTAATTATCATGTCATTTATGTTATCCTGTATGTTTTCAGCATTGTGGGCCTTGGGAAAGAACATCCATGAAGTGCGAGATAAATGGAGGATTTTCAGTAATTGTCCCTGTCGCCGTAGTAAAGCGGACATGCTTCTCAACAACAAGAATGGCGTTACCCAACTTCTCAATGCTGTAAATCAGTGTATGAGCCAGGCAGAGAACTCACCCACTGGAAAAGTGAATGGTGTTTCGGGTGATGTGTACAGTCGCCATAGTGGTGTGAACGGGTCACCAAACAATGCTGTGAACCCACTAAGCCTTCTAGCTGACGTGGCAATTGACAGTGACAATAACAGTATTGATGGAAAGAAACTAAGTCGAGTGAAGGAGGCGTTGCAAGAGAGGTTACAGAATACTGGTGAGTGGTTACACATTTTGTAGCAAAGATTTCAGGAGTCATTTTTTCCTATGGCTAATTTTCGTTGCCATCAAAACAGAAAAGTTAGATGGATCAAAGAAAACATTAAAGGAAGCACAGATGAAAAAAAAACTTGATAAGGTAGTGAGTACTCATGCCCGTACCTTGAACAAACATTTACATACAATGCGGTTTCTAAAATTAGTAACATGGAGAAGAAAAGTAAGAGGAAAAAAGGAATGCTGCGTTTTGCAAGATGTTTATTTTGTTTTGTTACAGAAGGTGAAGATCTGGATGACAAGAAGAAATCAGCGAACTGTTCGACATTGAGAGATCTTCTCACTAAGACTGCAGGCCGAGTGAAACCAGATGCGGATTCCAATAACAAGAAGTCAAAAGCTATGCACAGTACTCTGGACGATATCATTCAACAGGTAAATAATTAGACTAAAATCAGTAAAAAGGTTGAATGCCGATAGACAGTTCAAGTTTGTGAGGTGAATCGTGTTGGCAGAATATCAAGTGATAAAGTATACGCGCTTGTCATTGAGGAAGAATACGGGTTATACAAGATCAGGTGGTTGGATGAGCTGGGTTGGAATTTTTAATTGTATTTGACATCAAAGACCATGACTACGGATGGATACCGGGCATATTTTTGTGATCGCACCTGGGTGAACATAATCCCTTACTTGAATAGTCGGAAAGGACTTGTATGTTGTTGCTCCCATGTAATAAATTCAAGTGCAAGACATTACTGGTAATAAATCAATCATCCAATGTGTTTCAGGTTGTGGAGCGTAAGTTACCTAATATTAGAGGTCAGCGAGAACCGGTTCTGAAACATTACATACCAAGAAGTGGAACTCAGACGATGAACAAGGACATACAGATTCCGTGTCACACTCTCAGTGAGACGAGCGTTCTCTTCCCTGATGTTCCGCATTCCTGGTTGGACAGTGGTAAACTTCTGCGCCTTCATGAGTCAAAGCACAAGGGGAACCTCAAACTGTTTCAGCAGCAGTGGAGACGCTCACAGGTAAATTCATCGTTGTGGTTTTTTTTTTTTTTTTTTGTACACTTAGTTAAGCAAAGCCTCTTTCCACCAACTTTTCATTGAGAATCAGTTCATTGACACAGAAAAAATATATTACGAGATTTATAATATTTTTTGCAATTCTGTTTCAGCCTGTCCTTGTATCCAATTGTCAGAAATCTTTGGATAAAAACTTGTGGGTGCCAAACTCATTTTTACGAGATTTTGGTAAAAAGACCAATGACTTGGTTAACTGCAGAACTGGAGTTATCATTGTTGGGCACACAATGGCAGACTTCTGGGAGGGATTTGAATATATCACTGGTAAGTTCCTCTTGTTGAATAAGTTCTTAAGTTTAACCATTTTGGTTCCAGGAAAAAGTTCAGTGAATTGTCCGGACTTTTGAATGTTTCTAGAACCAGTTTTGTTATTTATCGTTTCCTTAATCTTTGCAGAACGTTTAATGGATGAAAACGATGAGCCAATGATCCTTAAGTTGAAGGACTGGCCGCCAACCGAGGATTTCTCTGAAACAATGCCCAATCGTTTTCATGATCTGATGCGTTCGTTGCCGTTGCCGGAGTACACACAAAGAAACGGTGTACTCAATCTGGCCTCTAGACTTCCCGACTTTTTCGTCAAACCAGATTTAGGACCAAAGATGTACGTTGCGTACGGATCAGCTTTACATCCTAAAGAGGGAACAACAAACCTTCACCTGGACATCAGTGATGCCGTCAACATCATGGTTTACGTTGGAATCCCACTAGACGACAATTACGACCATCAGGTGAGGTTACGCAGGAAAAAAGCATTAATATTTCAACACCGCCTATATTAGTAATTATAAATTTAAACTAGAACGCTAACACCGTTTCTACTGAGTAAAATCTTGTGCCGAGTATTTTCCAAAATAAAAAAGAACACAAAGAAACACCCCTCCGAGTGAATGTAAAGTGTGAAAGTATTTGTACGTGTCTTTCTTCATAATCGAAATTAAAGGCAAGCTTCGTGCTTTTTAATAATGCAATCCTTTGCACCCTACCCCTATCTGTGCATGTGCTGTGTTCCAATCTAATAAACTACTGCTACACTGGCTAGCTTGCACTATCTTGTGTTTTTAATTAAGCGCTTTCGTAAATTGTACTCGTGCTATTGTCGAATGAATGAACTAATCTTTGTGTGTTTGTTTCCGACCCCCTCATTTGTGACTGATGTAGGGTGGTTTATCCAATCAGGAGGCCGCTTTCAAAGCCATCGACGAAGCTGGTTGTGACGATCCCACGAAGAAACGAGTCAAGGAAGGCAAAGAAAAGCCAGGGGCACTGTGGCACATCTTCGATCCCCGAGATGCCGACAAGATTCGTGATCTCCTCAACAAAGTTGCAAAGGAACGTGGCGAAAAGATTGAAGCACACCATGATCCAATCCACGACCAGAGCTGGTACTTGGACAACGAGCTCAGGAAGAGATTACTGGAAGAGTACAATGTACAGGGTTATGCCATTCTGCAGTGCATGGGTGATGCAGTGTTCATTCCAGCTGGTGCACCACATCAGGTATGTTTACATCGGCTAGAAACTTAAAGGTAGTATCTTTTAAAAGCAGAAACCGAGTGGCTTTGTGCATAGTTGAAACCACTTGAACCCTGAAATGACACAGGAACGACATAAATTGCGCAGAATCTCTAACCTGGTTTGTACAAGCGACCTTTACAGTGAAGCAGCTGTGCTGAAAAATTTCCCGGTGTGCTACATAATTTCTAACAAATGTAAATGTGACTATTAAAATGTGAAACTATTGATGTAAGTAACATGTCTAATAAGCTGTATGTATTTTCAGGTTCGTAATTTACACAGTTGCATCAAAGCAGCTGAAGACTTCGTGTCTCCCGAGAACATGGACTACTGCTTCAAAATGACGCAGGAGTTCCGACTTCTCTCCGATACCCACAGTAACCATGAAGACAAATTACAGGTACTTTAAAACCTCCATGATTTGAATCAAATTAATAGGAAGATAATGAAAGCGTTCTGCACGAAATATTTACATTTTTTAACATAGACCCTGTGATTTTAGTCAACGTGATCTTGAGTAACAAAATTTTATCTTCTGATTCATGCAGGTGAAAAACATGATTTACCATGCGGTGAAGGACGCAGTGGCTGTTCTCAAAGAAGCTGATCCATAAGTCCTTCGACAATTAGCTGGATTTTCTCTCGAGTTAAAAGTACCAAAGTAAAATCAGTTAGAATTGGGTTAAAAAGGTCGTTTACACACGACGAGGGTTTCTTCCTATCTCACGCTTCAGGAAGAGGGGCATTATTTTTTATCAATTAATGATCCTTTTTGGTTTCAAATCGGTTACACTTGTTGTGCATGCACGTCATGCACACGTAAAAAAATACATATACGGAACTGTGCTTTTTGCTACTTTGGTGGAATACTTACCGCACGACGCTCACAGTGACGCAGCTGCTCTTAAAGCGTGGTATATATACATACGTAGAGTATCAGTGGATATGTGAAATTAGTAGGGATTTGAACACTATTTTGTGGAACACCTTGTTTTTTCATAACTGTTTACTGCTGCTGCTATATTATATTCAAGCTGTGTTACACTTAACGATGACAGATTCTTATACTGACGCCATTATTTGCATGGGCCCCATAGGAATCAAGATTTTTTTTGTTGTTTTTTTTTTTAATACAAATTTCGACACCCACGTTCTGCGGTATTTTTCCTGTGGTAAAGAGTAATACTGAATATTTCTTTGACCTTTGGGTGCTACTTCTATGTTGTATTATACAGATGTTTTTGTTGCTGGCAACTAGCAAGTGATAATGTTCAATAACAGAAGCAAATGTCTGTACAGTTTAAATATTGTAGTATTTGTTAGTAAATATTACATGTTCGTTAGTTGATCAGAATGATCACACTTTGTTTACTACTTACTGGAAGTTGGTTTCAGAAAGTTACTGATCTATCTTTTTTGAATACAGTGGGAATACTATGACCCGCTAAAATAGTAGTGTTTGTGATCAAATTCATGTAAAATGCTCTGATCACACGAGTTGAAAGTGTTTGAATTTCTTCAGTGAAAATGTGGGCAGTTTTCGCTGAATGAATTCAAGCCTATTACAAGTGATCAAGGTTTATTCTTGGGTTGGTAGTGACTTGTCTGAAAGTCATAGTTATTATGTTGTTTGTAAACTCAGGTCAATTTAGGCTTATGATAGTTCTAGATGCAAATCGAAGCATTGTGTCTGATGTATACATGTTTTAACATTTGCTTCTTAACAACTTGTACATGATGAAAATTAGGGAAAGGAATAGGCCTCAAATCTTTATTGCTATAAAATTGAATTACTCATTCACAATGAGGGTCGTAATTGATGTGCAAAAAATCACGACAAATCTCTTAACTTGTGCGCAAAATTTAAACAGATATTTTTACGCGCATTTCTTTCCTTGTTCTTTTGAAATTATTGAATTTTACAAAATGGATCTATATTAACTGTACACATAAGCTTGTTGTAAAGAGATCTTGCTTAAACCCTTGCCATTTTATACACAAAATGTTAAGTAGTGGTAAAGTCCCACTTTTGACACGCGTACACTGTGCAGTCTAAACGAATTGGAAGAATCTATTTTGTACACACAACTTAGTGCTGGCCATATTCAATGTTCCAATGTAAAGAGAGGGTAAATTATTTTACCGTCTATAATATCGTGAATATTTAACTTTAACGATCTTTATATCCATCTGCACGTTAATTGGAAAGCTGTACAATGTCAGGTAGAAGACAAATGTCTCTGGGGAATTAACTACCTTGTACATAAAAAGGACAATATAAATCCTGTTCGTGATGCCAATGCAAATTTTTTGTGTTGTAATTTACGGTGTGGACGTAAAAAGCATTGTGATTAAAACAAAAGGTATATAGCAAATAAGATCAACAGGAATATTTGTTGCTTTTCACATTTTTTTAGTTGCATAGTTGTTTGTCCAAGGGTGAAATAATGGATATCAAAACTGGGTGGCCATTTTTGTTTTCTTTAATGAGATCCTAAAATGTAATTGTGTGATCAATGAATTATGTTGCACACGATTTTTGTTTCACTTTTCTGTCCAGTAAACTTTTGATTACTATTATTATTGTTTGTGTAAATTATTATCATTACATGTACATGCTACTGCAATGTTTTGTCATCTTGATAAATAGCCATATTGTGTCTAGTGTATATACGTGATAGCAGACTATTTTTGTACAAAACATTGGAAAATTTAACGGGCTATCGCAGCCTCATTTGCTGTTTGTATGTATGTGGTCAATATACATTGCTATGGATGAATTAAATGTGTCTGCATGACGGAGACATAGAAAACTTTTAGACACAAAACTGTCAGTTCTTAATAAAATTATTCATTGTTAAACATAAGATTACGAGTTGTTTCATTTACGACTTGATATATTTACGAATCTAATTGGTGCAGAGCCCAATTTGCTACAGTAGGTGAAAAATTACGAAAAAAAAATGCATTTGCGAATGGATAATTTTTTTTGTTAAATTCTGAACGTGAAATGTTATTCCATCACTGGAATCTATCAACAGCGTCCAATTGAAAAGGGTTAGCTTCTTTGGTATATTGACGTGTTCATTCTCACTGACCAAAACTAATACCGAGAAATCACAATGGACCAGGATGTCAATCAAATTCATTTTGAGTTTTTCCTAAATTGCCAGCAACACAAAGTTGACAGATCTGGCAAATACTTCTTTCCTTATTTTTCCTATGTTACATTTGTTATAATCACTGATAAATTTGGTAGAGTATGCCACTCAAACTTGTAATTAATTATATGTATAAAAAGAACTGACATGTCCAGATATGTATGAGAAAATTAAGCATAAACTGAAATACAAAAATGCCAGATCTGGCAGATCTGACAACATTGTATAATTACGGAAAAACATGAATGTATCCATTTCAGTCTGCGAATAAGTTCATAGTGGTTTTTCGTAAATCAGATTTGCTTCTAATAGAAATATAATTCATAATTATGTCTCCACAATAAGTGCCTACCATTGATACTCTTGCTGAGGCTAAAGAAGTTATGGAAAACTATCCAATTATGATATGTGCATAATTCTCTGTCGCTGTTTTTGTCATCATTCGTGATCGGCAGCTTTTAACCCATCAGTTAATCACAGTAATTGTTTCTTTCTTCGTTTTAATATTATATCCAAAATAATGTTCGGAAGTTTGACTCTGCCCATTGATTATTCAGTCTTATCACGTCATCTAACAATAATTCTTGATAATTAGTGATTTTACTGGGATGTCATAAAAATGGAAAATTCTTAACCCAAATCAGGCTCTTGTAAGACATAAAACATAAGAAGCTGAAATATTTTACAAAGATATTCAATGTTTATTTTCATCTTTTTGACACTGATCATAGTTTACTGTAACGAGAATTAAATAATAAAACAATCTTCAGTGTTTGCACTGTATTAGAGTGGTGATTTCACATCACAACCCAAACACCTGAAACTCTTTTCGATTTGTCTGATAAATATACCATAATAAAAGATTAATAGGAGGAACAACTCATTTTGCACTTATTTACAAATATTATTATGTGCAAAATCAGAAAAAAAAAGAAATCTATTTACATGTATGTGCAAATTAATTGTTCTCTATACATAGGCCACGCTTTCCCATCATCATTTCTCTTTGTGAAGGAAGACAAAAGAGTCGGTTTTATTTTCTCTTGGATAAATTAGTACTATTATTGGTATCGCTGAAATCTCTAACATAATCCAACAATAAATACATAATAAAAATCATGTTTTTCTTACTAATTATCTTGGAAGTGGATAAATGGGAATAAAACGCAAGATGACGAACAGATATAGTCTACAAACATCTTGTTCCATCTCCGAGTTATGGATCAGGAAGTTTTCTCAAATTCAGAAAAGAAAGGGATCCTTTGCTGCCTTGTGCATCACGGCACAAATAACATTTAACGATATTACTGGCAAACTTCTACACACTGGAACAATGAAACACCACTGAACAAATTCTGCCAGAATTAGCTGCTTTCCTTCAAATCTCATTGAAAAAATACCCGCAGTAAACATTCTCAAAGAAGAATTTTTTACTTTTTTTTTTACATATGACAACGAAGGCCCATTTCAATTAAATGGCCTCTTACCAAAGATCCTCTGTCGTACTAACACGCCAGTCTTGGCTTCAGCTAAGGTTACTTTGAACCGAAAGTTCCTGTGGCAAGATTAATGTAAATGCAACAGTATTGAAACAGAACAAGTGCCCATAAAGAAAACGATTGGTACATATTATAACATAATTAGACAAGTTAAAATCTATTCTTTCCAATTCTCATACCTTGCTTCTACCACAGTGTTCCATCACCTCCCAAGAAGTTTTACTGTTTACGTATTCATTTACACACTTGTGGTATAAACATAATAAAATATAACTTGGTTCCGTGGTCTTTCATCAAGTTTTACTTACTGCTGTGCGTTTTCGACAATTTAAGAATTCTTGACAAGGTTGTACCATCAAGGCTACACTTTTCACTACATCGAAAAAGTAAGAATTTCGAAGAAATAATATGAACCTCGAAGAAATAATGTGAACCACAAAACAAGATGATAGACTAATTTTGGCTAGAATTTTTATGGAAAACAATCCCGACATATTCCAAGATGGTACGAATAATGCGTAGTACAACCAGTACATGGTTTGACTTTCACTTTGCATAGAACATACATGAATGCGTAGAATATCACTCAAATAGACAACTAAGTGACTATGTAACATCTAAAAGCGTTTTGTAACAAATATAAAAGTGAAACAGTAAACACGTTAATCACTAAATAAACGATTTATAGTATTTTTTTCAATTATCGAGATCGAAGGATTTTATCCCAACAAAGAATAATAATATTAACAATTCAATTTTACCAAATGATCTTCACTCTTTTGTGTGTTGTATTTTCCACAATTTGTAAATTTGTATTTTCCAGATACAATAAAATTTTAGGCTTCTGGCATTTCTTGTGTAAAGTTTAAAAACATTTTTCTTTAATTAGCACAACACATTTAAGTTGCATAAGAATTAATAAAAGTCCTCTTTTGTTTCTATTTAAAAATAATTTTTGGTTGTTTACAAAAAAACAGGGCAACATTTAATTTTCGTAAAGGCTACCTCTGGCGTTTTCTGCATAATGATTTTACATATATAGCTGCTGATTTTTTACTGTTGACGTGATGAACGACGTCGACATTGGCGAATTTACAGCATGCCGTCGTAAATTTAAAGTATAAAGTTAAAAACTGTAGTCGCATGTCATTAGTACGTATCCTAAAAGCACTGAAATGCCTAAACAAATTTGACATAGGTTTTCTGCCAAACGATTAAATTATCTTCTTGTATTGTAATTACATTTTTAACCAAAATGGATAATCTCGTACGTGTTTATCCTTCTTCACTGATATTTTTCGTCATGTTGCTTTTTCAGTGCTTCTTATTGTTACCATAGCAAAAAAATATTTTTGGCCATAGCAACAAAGAATTTACTATAGCATGTCAATTTCCGTTATTTACTTTAGATGGACACTTTTCTTACAGTATCCCATCTTTGTATTATTGACAAAACGAATTTTACTTCGACTGTAGTCAACACTATTTCACATGGACGAGTTGTGACAGTGTTTGATCTCGTTTGTCCTTGCTATTCGCATATTTTTTGACACCCATGAAGCGCATTCGTTTTCGCAAACATAAGTTACGTCAATCATCCTCGAATATGTTGGTGGGGTGACAATATTACTTATTATCATTACATTTGAAAGTGGATTGTTTTTCTTTGTTGTCAATTTGTGTGCTTCTCTTATTCACTAGGATCATGAGACGACAGTCAACTCAATAATTCCCTTACAGCTCTTCAGTATCGCCACAGCCTCTTCATGAGTGACGTTTTCCAAGGAATAACCGTTGACGGCAAGAAACTGGTCTCCGCGTTTCAATCTCCCGTCTTCGCATGCAGCTCCTCTGTCAAATATGGTTTTCACGTAGATGGGTAAATCGCCATGAGGGCTGCCGCGGCCACCGACTATTGAGAAGCCCAGCCCATCGGTACCACGCTCCAAGCGTATGATGCTCATCTCCCCTTCAGTCCTACAAGAGAAATAAATCAAACCATCACATACAATGAACCGAAAATGGACTAAAATGCAAAAGAAAACTGAATGAGGGCTGCTAAGGTTGCTTCTGTAAAAATTAAATACGAAGTTGAAGTTGGAAAATGGAATTAATTTTAAGTTTCGTAAAATACCGCAATGCTGCTCAGTGCAGCCAAACGAGTGACCATAAGGTGAAATTATGCATGCCTTGATTCTTTTTCCAGGGTTACCACACTCGGACAAAGATCAAATTAACCGTGTTTTCCGCATTATAATAAATATTCCACCATCACCACTCACCAGGGGCATTTACTACAATTAATCCCCCAAAAAGTGAAATTCCAAATGCAAAAGGGGCCTAGTAGAATAATCTCATTCCATTGCCAGGATATCCCCGAACACAAAATTTGCTACAAAAGCCAAAATGTTGTGGCAACCTCACAGCCCAGTACACGGGTACATTTTTAAAACATTAAGATTGCTACTATGTTGGATGTAAATTTTTGTGTAAAATATTTTAGTTGCTTTGTTAATTCCATGTGTTTCCCTATCCTTTGCAGTTTCTTCCTGACTGGAAAATTGAACATTGACTTTCCTTTTTCTGTGGAAACCCTGTTTTCATTCCAAGAAATATTAATCAAAAATAAGTTTCATTGAACAACAAACATTAAATGAACCATATCAACTTAATTTAAGCGATTACTGTAATCACTTCACACAAAAACTATAGTAAATTTTGCTGGTAAGTTATTACCGTGAAACTTCGCCGGGGCTGTCGATGGATGACTGCTGGTTGTGGCTCGGTGACATTGATGGGGACGACCTCCCACTTCCCGTGTCATGTGACACGTCATGTGACGTATTCTGTGACTCCTGATAGAATCCATCCGGTTGAGGTTGAGGCGAAACATCCGTTGAACTGGTTCGTTTGTGCGGTAGAGTCAAGGTCATCTCCTCGCCTGAAAAATCAGCATCATACTTAAACACCAATTCTCTCTTTTACATAGTGAATAGGTGACAACCCGTAATTCTCTGGAAAACAGTAAGAATGTGATCTGGAAGATAGTAAACCATTAAGATTTTTTAGGTTGAAATGTAAATATATTTACGAAGAGTAGCATTCTGGGTAAAAATTCCTTCAGCTAAGGCTTATTCACACGTACCGACACCGATCAATTTTAAATACGGCCCGATATTCTGCCCGATAAAGTTTTAATATTGTGTCAATGATGACTGTGACTTTGACGGGCAGAATGGGTCCGGAACTCATTTAGCCCGAATTTCGGTCCGATCCATTGGCACAATGCTAAACTTTATCGGTCCGTCCGAATATCGGTGTCTGTGTCTGTCTCGTTACATGTGAATAAGCTATTACTATGTCATTTAAATTGCAAAAACGCACTGAAGGCGCTTACCGTGTACAACATGCAGGATAACTGTCCCCTCCGTGTTCTTCAGTTGTTGCACTGCTTCACTGTGACTCACGCCTCGTGTTGATAAACCGTTGATACCAACAATTTGGTCTCCGATCTATAAGAAAATGTTAACAGCTGATCAATCATAGGTTTCAATTCTGATGGGCTAGAATCACGTGCCAAGCTCACTCACCCAGTGTGAATTTCAACAGTCATGTTTTCTCAGAGGAAATGCTCAATATTTTCCAGCAATTTATTGCTACTTATTGCCGACCGTGTACGTAGTACGAGGGAAGGTTATGTTTTCACAGGTGTGTCCGTCCACGGGGTGGGGGACCCGAGCCGGGGGGTGTACCCAAGCTGGGGGTGGGTACCCGAGCCGGGGAGCCAGGTACCCAAGCCAGGGGGGGTTCCCGGGGTACCCCCCACCCCCCCCTTCTGGCTGGGGTGGGGTAGTCCGCGGTCGGTATGCCTCTTGCGTTCACGCAGGAGGACTTTCTTGTATTATATATTTCTGTA